>JAZGTK010003034.1:0-22183 GCA_036877625.1 Ambastaia sidthimunki | reverse complement strand
CTATCTGTAATGTCTCTCCTCTGCTCTCCTCTCCAGCTTTGTATATCAAACTCGTTTCTCCTCATGTTCATTTCTGTTGGCAGAAATTAAGGCAGTGAGTGGGCTTCCCCCCCCTCCCTCCCTCCCTCCCTCCCTCTCTCCCTCTCTCTCTCTCTCTCTCTCTCTCTCTGTCTCATCAAACAAGCATTACCAATGCAGCACCAGTGAGTCAGACTCCTTTCTTACACCTTACACACACAAACAAACAACCTCATACTCAAACAACTCAGCCTAACACATGCAAAACACATGCCCACAGTCACCCCCTCACAAATACATGCACACACAATTAAAACCCACAGCCACTGACCTCTCAAACCCTTCAGATCCCTCTAACATTAAAATTCAAGGCTGCAGATATGTACAAACAATTATCAGTGTTGACTACTGACATGCACACGGTCAGGATAATGTTTTTGTTAACACAAAATGGAACATTTAGTCAAACCTACTCATGGGATGACAAGTAGTCACGATGTGAGTTAATGGCTGAGCGGCATCCTGCACAAAACACACACATACTTGCATATGTGGTTTATGAGGACTCTCCATAGACGTAATGGTTTATATACTGTACAAACCGTATATTCTAAACCTAGACCTAAACATAACCCTCACAGAACCTTTTGGCATTGTTTAATTAACAAAAGATTTGTAAGGGATTTGTTTTATAAGGGCATAGGAAATGTCCCCATAAATCATGTTTACATTTTTATACACATCATTATACACATTAGTGTCCTCATAAACGACATATTCAAACCCACACACACACTGCATGTCCTATGATTGCTACAAACACGTCATCCAAACATCAGATGTCCACATAGACAAATGCAGAGTTCCAAGGAAAGAATTGTTCATATACAGGACATCATATATAAACATATGACATGTTGATAACTATAATAAGCAGCATGTTTTTTCTGTTAAACTTTTCCCTCTTTATATAAAGCATAAAAATGCATTACTTGCTGTGTTTGTTCTTTCTCTTTATAGTATATCAGATTTGCTGTGCAGTAATGTCCCTGTGGAACACAATGGCAGTTTGAGGCTTTAAATAAAATGATGGCCTGATTATGAGAGAGCAGGAGCGAGAGTGAGAGAGAGAGAGAAGACACATTGCCAGACTGGCCCAAAAATAATGCACATAGTGTAAGTGATATTACTTATAGCAGGTATGGGCCAAATTAAATTTTAGTTTTATGGAACTTAGTGTAATACCCTCATAATATGCAGTGAAACTGTATTGCCATCTACAAAGGGATGGATGGGTGGAGTGAGATACAGTAATGATTTTGCAATGCAAATGACTGGTGATCTCAGACATGCAAATGAGCTTATCTAGTAGGAGACACCAGAAGGCTGTACACATATCAATAGTTAGAGCTGAGCTTTAAAGTGCTGGGAAATGTAGTTTTAAAACAAGCATCATCCATTGGCATTGCTGTTTTTGCAGCTTAACCTGTAGAACATGGCGCTAGCAATCCCAAAGTTGTGGGTTTGAATCCTAGTGAAGACAATGGCAAATCATATGCCTGAAATGTACTTTAATTTTAAGTTTTCTTAAAGTTTAAGTTTAATTTAAAGTTTTCTTAAAGTTTTTAAGTTTTCTTAAAGATAAGTTTAATTTAAAGTTTTGGATAAAAATGGACTAACTTGGATTAACTTTCTTAAATGCTGTATATTGTAAGGCTGCAGATGATATTTGAAATAGCATTCGGCAATTCAATAGACTCAAAGACACAAAATGTCAATCGTATGCATTTAGGATCCCGGGTAGGATAATACAGTAATATCACATACATTCATATCACTATTTTGAAGTGTGAAAATCAGTTCATGGATAGAGATGTGAAAGTTATAAAATGACTCATTTTTCTGATTCATTTCAAATCCTCATTCAGCAAGGTCCATTTTCCCCCTCACACAACCCACACGGTCAAACAATGTGTGCTCTGTTTCCAAATAAGCAGGTCAATAAAGCAGCTAATTGCTTCAATTATGTTATTAGCGCTTATGAACTGCTGTATTTAACCATACTAGAAAGAACAGTAAGCTGAAAACATCTGAAAGGTTAATAAATTCACTCACAAGTTATAAACATTAGAGCAGCAGTAGTTTTTCCAGTCCCTGCTGGGATTCAGAAACATCAGAGTTTACTGTCTTGTTACCCCAGAGGAAATTGCTATTGCTCAGAGATTGCTCTTCTATTGCTCAGGACTTCTCAACTGATGTTTCATTTAAATTAAGATTCAGTTAACTTGTTTCTTCTAAGATTCTACAAATAGAAAAACAAATATACATAAATGAGATGATTGTTGACACACAATAAGAGTATAGAGTTTCTAAATTGTTTACCCTGAAATATTCTGTCTTTGACCATAGATTGTGTATCTTGGCAAATATGAGCACAATTTAAATTCTCTTTAGAAACTCTTTTTCTCATGTCTTTTGCTGCCTATTTAACTTTTTCCTGCCTAGGAGAAACAACTGAGATATTAAAGAGATCTTGTTTATATTTTCTTTCCTATATGTGACCTGTTCTAAAAATAAGTCAGGAATTAGTATCACCTTTTCATCTCTAGAATGTTCTTTCTTCACGTAAGAAGTCACAGTCATGTGCATGAAGCACAGGCTGCATTATGAACTCATTGTGTGCATGCAGGTGCTCTTGACAGATCTTTGCAGCAGCGAGGTCAGCTGTCCACGACAGATCAAAAAGACAGACAGCTGTAACGCTCTTTCTCTCCTAAAACACATGCAAAGGAACCCACCAATTGTCTGCGTTGTCGTTTCTGCCCTGTTCCTTCACAACACTACCACATTTGGCACATCAGAGAGTGCCAGAGTTAAACTTTCATGAAGACCTTTCAAACATCATGTTCTGTTCATTGTTTGTCAAGGTCAGGCCTTTATAGGGGAGACAAAGACCATGGAATGAGACTGAGGCAGTGTGTGGAGAGACTGAAGTCGACAGAGCGTCATGTTTCTGTGTTTCCAGCATCTCCTCTGAACTGTGCAGTGTCAAGCTCTACTCATGAAGCATGAGAGCTTCAGACCCCGTTTATCTGTTCACTGCTGTGAAGCTGTGCTAATTAGACTGCGTTTCTCTTCTGTGCGTAAGGTGAGCTCAGCTCTGACAAATGGACCAATATAGTAGTAGCCAAATATGTTTTGGAACAGAACCCTTTTTATTTGAAAGAGATTGTTATCCCTACTTCAAATAGGGTGATATAACAAAAGAAAGTTGAGTATACTCATAAATAAACTTTATCTACTTGGTTCATAAGGTCATAGCCAGTGGTCACCATGCAAAACCAGTTATCATTATGAAAGTTTCTCCATACAAACGTCTTGTTCTGTACAGCTAAAGTGAAACAAGTACTGAATAATCAAATAACTAAAGAGCACTACTCAGAAGTCCTACAACATCAGTGAGAACTTCCAGAGAGGCAAAATGCTTTACCTTACTATGAGGGACACAGTTCTGAATGAAAGGAGAACTGCAGTCATTTGCATTACATTTGAGTCAGTCAACTGGCCGTGACTCGCTGACAGATGGGGAATTAGTATAGTCTGCAGGCAACACTAATAAACGATTATTGCTCACTTTTACAAACTAAAGGACTGTACACTGTGATTCTAAAGCTGATGTTGAGGAAATGTTCCATTATATCTTATATTTGCTCACTGTGCATGTGATTTTCAAAAAAATGGATACCCTACAAAAGCCCTCCTAGTTTTCATTAGACATAATAGACAAACAACAGAATACATAAATAAAAAGCAAACAAAATTCTTTACATTTTCAAGAAAGGGTAATCACAATTTAACAATCTCTTGAAAGTTTCAGGAACGTAAGCAGAACAGTTATAGTGCCTGTGGTTCAGAGTACTGCAGTTCTTCAGTCCTACATCAGTACTGCAGAGTTCTGATATTTTCAGGTTACCGCCCCACTGCAGGGACCGCAGAGCGACACAGTGATCTCACACTAACATCACTATTACACACCAAACTCTCACTTCAGGCTTTAACATTTCAGCATCACTGAACCTGCACAAAGTCTTTACAAATGACACCCTGTAACTGTGTACAAGTAGAGGAGTAAGTAGGTATCGACAGCGCTATGGCAATGGCATTTCTACTAAAAATGATTCTTTACAGAGAAAAGGCCATAAGGAATGATATCATAAATGTGAAAGAGAAGCAGAGGTAGATCGACAGCATCTTGTGTCATTAACAGTAATCTGGATAAATCTGAAAAAAGATCTTTCTCTTTACATGTTATGAAAATGTGACAGAAAGCACTTTGAAACTAGTCAACCTAGTCAACAAAATCTCTTACAGAAACACCAAAGACTGACCTATAAACAATGTTCTTTAGTTAGGTCAGTTTTTTTGTTCATCATATAGAAATTACACTCTCTACAAAACTAAGCGTGGTAAACTAACACGAGTTAACCTGAGTAGGTGAAACGCTCACTCTGGAGATGCCAGCTAACACTAACAAAAATTTCACATAAACCTTCATATTAGCAACTACTGATATCATCACAGCTGAAATATCTTGGATGCTTTAAAAAGACCGATAGTCGATTTAAACCTGTAGAACGAAACAAAGAAACTGTGTTTTCTTTCTGGCCCTTAACTTGTATGCAAGTTCATGGAAGTAGGTGGCATTATGCAACTGACTCAAGAGAGTCTGCATATCAGAGAGAAAGTGAGGGAGTGTGATAGCCAGAGAAAGTCTCCACCCACAGCTTTACCTTGAGTGGATAGACATTTGTGGGTAGCTGAGAAGAAAAGGTCAAACAGCGTTTCTGGACTTTTTATCCTCTGTATTGCTCTTTTATTAACCTGTATTTAATTCCTTTCTTACTGCTGAAAGAATCATTCTCTCTGTTTCCTACTAGAGCTCGTCATTGTGGAAGGAGAAATGGAGTGAGAAAACAGAGCAGAAGTGGAAGAAAGAGTGAGTGAGACTCTGTAGAGGTTTGAAATTTAATACGGATCTTGAGTTAAGTCACATTTAATCAAACTTGCTTAATCAGTTTAACCAAGCCTGAAAAATAAACTGAGCAAATTTCCACATTATAATCACTGCATAAGTCTGATCTCTGCATGTTGACATTCTTCGTTCCATGTATTGTTGTCAATCCTGGCAGCAGTCTAACAGGGCAAGATGTTTGACTGTTGGCACAAAGTCTGGTTCACTGTGAATCCTATTCTGACTAGGAATCAGACAGACCATCAGACAGAGCAGTTTAGAAAAGCTCTTGCCAAATTTGTGCACAATATGTATCAAACTGTAGGCTTTGTTCATTAATTGATCAGAGCTTGTAAAGTCAGTCTGGTTTCTGTGACATGATTAAAGAGAGAAACAGAGTGGGTTATAACAACAAGGCCCCCATGTTAGACACAAAAGACCTTATTAAAAATCAAACAAATGCTAAAAGAAAAAATAAAATCTGATACAGTAAAAGCCAATAAAACACAGTCTACAATAAAATCAGACACGTCCCTCTGTGATGTCAGTAAATCTGGGTTAAAAGTTGAGCGGGGTCTCGCTCTCGAGGGTTATTTAAACAAGCCAATTAGCAGGAAGGTCTCTGAAGAAGTGACTCCTGGGAAACAGGAAGTAGGTCTCATTAGTATTGTGATGGGGCATTCCTCTAATGAAGAGTTCTAAGATGACAGCACACAGGTTATCACACGTGATGTCATTTCTGCAATGGTGATATGCCACATGTGATTTGTGTTAAAGAGGGAAATGTACTGTGGGGCCAGATGTGAAATTAGGTCAGATCTGGGATCTGATTAAAACTTGGGTGATTGTGGCTGTGTAAATGATTGGTTTCAAGATTGTGTAGAACAGGGAAGAGTGACTGTAACCAAAGAATTTGCAACGTCCCTGTTGATATTTCCCAAGAACAAACAGCAGTTTCATCTTTGTATTTTTAAAAAATGTCAAATAAACTAAATATAACACTATAGCTGAATTAAGAAACTACAGTAATAGTAGTTATAGAAAAGTAAATAGCTGTGACTGTAGCTCATCTGGTAAAGCATTGTGTTAGCAGCGCAAAGGTTGTGGGTTCGATCCCAGGGAACACAAGTAAAAATATATACCTTGAATTCACTTTAAGTCATCTACCAAATGAATAAATGTAAATGTAGAACAAGTTAAAAAAAAAAATAATGCATAGTGATTGACTGATGAATGTCTCTGTTTATTAATAAGCAGTGTGTGTGTCTTCTCAAGCTTTTAAGATGTCACAATAAGAGAGAGAAACCAGCTGAGCTTACCTTCAGATCATCTCACAGACATTACAATGAAGCGTGACAGCAAACTGAAAACAATGCAAATATTTTTGCCTTTCCTCTCAATCTTTTTCTCACATACTCAGACACTATAAAAATGAAACCTGCAGTATTTCATTGCTTTGAGCCAGTGCACACACACTATTAGAAACTTCATTCCACTCGTCTCATCTGCTGCTGTTTTACTTTGTGGCTGGACATTAAAAGCACATCAGGGCTCAGAATATTCATGCCTCCAGTGAAGTGTCTGAAACATTTAGAAAGACAGAGTCAGTTAATGAACAGTAGAGACAATTAGGTTACAATTAGGTAACTACTTTCTTAATGATCATGGGCTGTTGTAAGATCATACTGAACATATATTAATGATGAGCATTTAGATTTGCACATAATGCAATAGATTATCTATTAATCTATTAGGTGACCCAGTAGCTCACATAGCATTTAAATAACTCCATGGTTCAGTATATGACGTTACATGGCTTAGGCAGTGAAACCCTCAGGCATCAATAGTTATGGCATCAGGGCAATTTAAAGTCCAATTTTAAGACAGTTGCCAAAGACTTACCACTTAAATCCATAATTACTCGTTATTTGTACAAGTATTACTGCTAATGTGTGCATCTAATAAAGAGCTAATTTGTTCTGCTTGATGTGTAAATAATGTAGTCCTCACATCTACTGAGCAAGACACAAGTTGATTGACAGGTATTTTAACCAGTTAGCCCTTCATGTCATAGCTCAGGAAAGATGCTAGTGAAGGGGATTGGGATTGTGCTTGCTTGTGTTGTTGTCGGCCAATCAGAATTGTCATGTTGTGCTTTAACCTGTAACTCAACAGCAATTAGTCACAATACATTTCCAGCTGAGTTACTTAATCCTGTGTCCAACATCTTATCCTTAATAATTTACAGCAACAGTGACTTCAAATAATTCCAAGGTCATGGGTTCAATTACCTAAGAAAATCACAACCTTTCTTTTTAGATTAAAGCATCTGTTTAAGCTAATAAAACACACAAGGCATCTACATCGAAAGCACCATTAATCCGCGTCTTCAGCCCTGCACCTCCTCTCACAAACCTCTGTGTTTCGCTTCCCCCTTTTCCATATCTGAGTCGTAGGTGTTAAGACGGAGTTTCACGCCATACAGAGTCACTGTGTATTTATACTTCATCAAACCCACTGTCTTACGTCCCCGTCGGATGACTTCATCATCTACCCCCTCTGCGGTGGCTGCTGCAGGGTCTGATTGGTGGTGTCCAGCTTGTAATGCAGGGATTCATGGCTGAGGAGAGGGTGGGGGGTGTGGGGAGAGCTGACTCACAGGGAATGTGGAGGTTGTTACAGCTCAGAGCATCACTGAATCATCGTCATCTCCCCCTCCCCACCTCCATCAATGGCATTTCCACCATTCAGCTCCTCTGTGAATGAACAGAAAGAAAGAGACAGAGAGACCAACACCGGGAGGAAAGAGATTCCTGTAGGAAGAACGAGGTTCTATAGTATATGGAAAATATACATATTTTAAGAAATACTTTAAATAAACTGTAAAATCCTATTACATTTATAAAAGCATAATCATGTCCCAGCTTGTATTATAATTGATTAATTTAGCTTGACACGGCACAGTGGAATTTATTAACACCAAAACCTGCTATTTGTCTGACACAATGTTTAGCATAAATTGGCCGATACTTATTTCATAATAAGCTGCACTGTAGGAGGATGAGCACTGTATGAGGTTCGATAGGCTGGGTGTGGTTGTCACAGGGTGATTGTGCATGTGTGTTTGTTCAAACGAGAGAAAGAGAGAGAGACTATATTTGGTTGAATGGTTAAAATAAAATGCAACAGATGGTTTACATTCTAGGAGGGATGAAAATGCTGACATAGGAGGGACTATTTGTAGTACTAAAGGGAGGGTCAGTGTGTTTGCCGAGACAAAATACAAACATATAGACATGATACCCAAGACAAGATATATGTCTCTGTAATCTATATGGGAACAGGACACTTAAAGATTGTAGTAAGAGTTTAAAAACTACGGTTGCTGAATATTTTGATGCAAACATTACGATTTATGATGCAAACATTACAAAGAGTCGGTTCATAAAAACTGGATGTAATTTAGTGTAACTTTCAGTTTCATGTCACATATGGCAGCTCCAGGCTCTACATTTAAATCCTTTCAGTAAAACAAAATGCATAAAATAGAAAATGAGGTTAGTGTACAGTATGTATAGAGAGTATAGAGTCTATACAATATAGTCAAGAGTCTATAATTAAAACATGGTAAACAAGTTTAAATACCATAAAAACTCCAATATAAGCTTTATTATTTAAAGGATAAAGCATCCATCAAATCAATGAATCATTTTCCAACAGACAGAACTAAATGATTATTTTTTGCTAAACTAACCTTGAAAAGTGATGACTGACAAAAATGAACAGAATGTGAGACTGAAGCTTTCACGTAATCGAGTTTCTTTTTTAATTAAAAACAAATGAACAACCAATCCATAGCAGTTTTGTTGTGTCATTTTGCGTGACATAGCAAATAAAGTCAATAGTGGAAACTTGCAACAACATACGTTGTTCTGACATTTCTTTAAAGAGATGGGCTCATATGAAAGATTATTTTCATTTTAATTATTTATGCAATTATCCATATTCACAGCTATATACATTCAATCAATGTCAAATTCAAAGCAATATCCATTAAAGTCATGAACTGTGAAACGAAAAAGACATTCTTCAAAATAAAACAGAAGACGCAAATTAAACTATATACTTTTCTTTAAAAATATAGTTGAAGAGAGGACCTTTACAATGATATGACAATTAAATTAGGATTGCTTTACTTTAAACATAGGCACATTGTTTGTTAATATCTGAGGCTTTATAGAAACAGGAAGTCTTCCTGGCAGACATTTTGAAACCCACCCGAACTAAGGCTGAGCAGACTCAACGGAAGTAGCATGGGCTCCATACTACCTGTGTAAACAAAAACATTAAGGACTGAAGGATTCGTGTCTGCAGCTGGAGTCCATCTCTTCAGAACAGATTTCTGTTTCATCTCCATTATAACACCACCACCAACCACCCCAATATAAGACCCCCACAAAACATGACTGCCAACAACCGTTCTTCCGGAAGATAAATATGAAATTCTTTGTGTTAGATGCTTCTCTTTTAAACAACAATAAATTCTTTGGCATGAATATCCATCTCAATTCTCTCTTCTCTATCTTTTACCCACTAAAATATAATCAATGTGTAATAAAAATAATGATCACAGACCTGAACACCCTGTCAAGCCAAAAGGACTATTACAATATTCCTAAAAAAAAAAAAACAGGCTACAGGGCAAAAAAGACAATTAATAAAATATACCATTTAGATTAATTACAACCAAAAACAGAACCTTTCCCTGACCTGCAAAACGGCAACAAATCTCTATTAGCCACACATTTCACTCAAGATTTTTCCAATAACGTTTCTGTAATAAATATTTTTTTAAGCAACACAAGTTCCATAACCGCATGCATGTCACCACAGTTAAAATACTGGTGCATGACTAACTCACTAGATAAGAAGATAAACCTTTAAGATTATGAAGACCTTTCAGCTTAATTCTCTCTTAATCAAATAAACACTACAGAGCCTCTCTGTCAAACACAGCAGCTGCAGTAATATTACAGTATTTATCTATAAAACACCAACCAATAATTCCACTCAGATGTGAAACAGCTTTAGTGATGCTTCTGCTGTGATTCTGTGTTGCATGCAGCACAACAAACTAGAACTTCTGTACATGGTGCTCTGTTAGGATCTTCTCCAATCGAAATGGTGCTATGCAGCAATATAAGTGTGTTACGAATCTGGGACATGGCAATGCAATACACAATAAGCATTGGACATTTCTTCTTTTATATTTCTTCCTTCAGAGATTTTTATAGCTTTCCTAACTGACCCACAATCAGTAGCGAGATCTCTCTGAGCTTAAGGCAAATGGTGCCTTCTGTGTTTGCATGGCACATCAAACTCTTCATTTCTTATGTACTTTCGTTGTCCAAGCTTAAAGAAATAGTTCACCTCGCCCCAAACAATCTGTCAACAACAAAGAGGTTATCCAGCACAATGTCCAGGGTGATTTTTTTTCATACAATGAATGGTAAAGGTGACCACGGTTGTCCTTGGTCACCATCCACTTTCATTGTATGAAAAAGACAGCTAGATAACTCATTTTTCGTAAAACAAGACAAAAACATGCACACAAATGAGTTCAGAATGAAATGAGGGTGATTAAAAGAATTTTTCATCAAGCTGTTCTTTTTAACGTCAACTGACATTTGTCAAGAAGCATGTGATATTCAAGTGTAACATTTACGTTCGCTCATTAGACTGTGGTACAATTAGCCCACTGAGGGTGAATAAAGAGAAGGCCCCACGGTTTGGACAGATATCTATGTATAGTGAACAGTATAAGTTGTTACACTCCAGTTTTAAGTCTCAGGCCACTCTGAGAGATGAGACTGCACTGGCAGTTTTGTATTTTAGGCGCTGTGTCCACAGAGAGATGGGAAGGGTGTGTGAGGCAGGAAAAGGTGCCCTGTTTTCACTCTGATCGATTGTCTTACCCTCAGTGACTTTTTCAAAACACAAAATTAAGGGGCGGAGACAGAAGTGGGAAAAGCTGAGGTAAAACAAAAAAGATGAACTCAAAAAAACAATTCTTCACCTAAAATTCTGCCTTCATTCTGTTGACGAGGAGGTAACTAACTTTCTCAACTGAGGCAACCGTAGCAATTATGAAGCCTTCTGTGATTATATGACAGAGATGATTCTGAAAGAGTCCCACGGTATCCACAGAGAGACTGTCCCCCTGCCCCCCCACCTAATGATTAAACAGCGACGGTCTGGATTTACAGGTGGATCATTCTGGAAGACGATATGTTGATGTCCCTCGACGCAGCCATCAACTACAGAAGACGGTTCCTGTGGGCATCTGGCAGGCATCCCCCCCTCTGTCATCCCTCTTTCATGGGGACAGGTTGAGCAGCTTTGTGGATTTATTTGGGTAATTAATGGCCAGGCTGATAGCTGCTATGTTTTTCAGAGCCTGTGTAATAAAACAGGGAAGAGAAAGATATAAAGAAAAGTGAACAAGTACAGGACGAGAACGAAGGGAAATAAGAGGCCACAAAGGCAGAAAGTAAAAAAAGGGAGAAGAGAAAGAGAAAAACCATTACGCAAAATATTGTGGGCAATTCATCACTGTTTTACACACACCTCGAAAAACACAAACCACTTGTTTAGCTGTAATGTGTATTAAAAGCAGAACACTGTTTTTTCAAGGTAAAGTGTGTTTTGGATAAGATAAATACAGAGCATTAATCCCATCCTACACAAGACAATACGGGCCTTTACCCTCCCTGTACTGCAACTAACATGATAATGGGGTTAATTACCAAATGTAACTCAAGTTACCCACAGCCCACACACAAACACAGCTTTATACTATAATTGAGGTTTGCAAAAGCAAAACTCTTGTGTGAGAATTGGCACAATTGTTTTTTATGAATATCCCTTCTAATGTTTGTCTGTTTTAGAATAATATTTGGTTTGAGCAATCATGTGATGAGAAGCGCAAATGTTTGTTTCACCAAAGGCAAATTCGCCACTATCTGTAACTGATCTGAACAAGACAATTCTGTTTTATTTTTAAAGGTTTTTTTCTTAATTTTTCAAGGAAAGAAATTTTCCAAATTGATGTTCCGACTACATTTGTTACTCTTGTTGATCTCTGTTCAAACAAACAAACAAACAAAACACAACCAACACTGTAGAATAGTGAAACCACTTTCATTAAATTTTCATGAAGGATCCATACACTGCATAATGGAGTTGGGTAGCTGTCATTCACAAGGTTTGCTCATGAAACACGCTTTGAACTTTGAAGCCATTGTCACTTATAAACAAATGGTGGCACATCTGATGTAGCCTTCAAAAACATTCAGTTTTACACTGGTAAGTGATATTGTGATATCCTGTCTTTGTCAAGTTAACTCATTAAGAAAAGCCATATCAACATTGTAAATTATTTGTGTCTCTTGGCATAAATGTACTGTATGATTTTGAACATACATTAATATTAGCTCAACTTTATCGTCATGGTCCATTCGGGTGGAAAAGGTTGTTAAACTGCACAGTCTTCCAGAGTGTGTGTGTGTGTATACAGTATATACACACATACAATGTAAATATTGCAACATTTGCAATAACTACATTTTAATACATCAAAATTATGTAGTCAGTTACAGGTTTCTGCAAATAGCATTACATTAGAAACTGTAGTGAAGCTTTTTTTCCCCAGAAAGAATGTAGCGAGTTATATAACTTTCAGTTTTCAAATATATTTTGATATTAATAGAGTTAAAATCATAACCTTTTATAACTGAGTGAAAAGGCTTTTATGTTGCCAGTGTCATTTCCAGCACGGTTCATAAAAGAAACTGTGGTGGTCTTACCTGTGCGGTTCTCACTACCAGTTGTTCATTGGTAGTGAGGGCAAGAAGATACTCCTGCAGAATGCCTTGCTCCTGACAGACACACAAAAAAACAGCTTCAGTATTCAACCCTTACATGAATGACACATTCAGCTATTTTAAAGGACATCAAAGAAAACAAGCTTTACCAAAACCGTATTCTTTAGCACTTGCCAGGATAATAAGCAATCTTTGCTCAGGGGCTGTTAGAGACCCTAAGAGCGGTTAGACTCTTCAGACTATATACTAGCTAGACTGCTATTCACCAAAGACTGGCCAACACTCCTGTAGCTCCATAAGAGCTGTTAATCTGAGGTTTGGAACGGCACCGGCACGATGACATGATTCTGAATCAAACCCGACACCTTCTAAATCACCTTCGTCTCTGCTATCTCATTTCTGCCCAAACCCCTCTCCACACTTGTCTAGCTTTTCCCCATTGATCACAGTCTGGATTCTGTAAGTATTTTGTGTTATTTTGTAGTTGGAACTATAAACCCCAAAGCTATGCGAAATGTGAAACTGGCATTCAGGGGGAGAAAGTCATTTCTGTGCTGTAAACATAAATAAAACAGAAAACCTGTGGCTTCTTCACACCATGTAACTGTCTATACTGAAGAAATCTGATCCACTTGTTCAGACAGTGTGGTCAATATCTGGTCCATCTACATTGGTTGCTATAGTAATGATGTACGCGTCAGCACAATGCCAAGAGAATTTCTCATAGAGCTGATATTAGCTGTCCGTGGGGAAAGCCAGAGCGGAAAACTGAATATTTTGCCTCTGCTCGTGTATATCATGACATATCTAAACATATTTTAATTCGATGTTGCTGTTTGTCCAAACAAAGCCTTTATAAAACTATAAAAATATTTTGAACAGCACAAAAAGGTATTATGACAGTAAATCATAAGAGCATAAGATCATGCGGTACAATTAAAGAGAATTAATTTTTATCGTAACTTAACTACAATAAAAGTATCAAGTATGGCAGTGATAGGCTATGATACATTAAACAACACACTGTTTAACCCTTTTCGTCTTGCTGAACAAGTTATTTCCATTATTAATAACTCGACTTTAATAACTTTAGTGAGACAAGTGACTAATTGCTTTCGCTTTGCTTCACAATGCTTTAGGTAAACAGAAGTCAGTCAGCTTACTCCTAACTTTTAAACCAAATTGAGTCTGAGCTGCATTTAAAGGTCTTAACATACACTGAGAACTGTGTAGAGGCTGTAGCTTTCTGAAGGCCTGTTTTTGTCATGTCAGAACACATTCTAAACCACTTCCTGTCTAAACGAGGGGGTTTTATCATCCCTCAGAAATGAGTGGAGAGTCTTATCTGTTTTTTCTTTCCATCACATTTCCGACTGTAACCGTGCAAGAGAGGATAATTTACACATTAAAAACCCTCTTAAAAATTTGTGCTGCCTTTCCACCAATGGCTTAGTGGTCTGAGCCTATTTTATAGTGTTACCACATTCAAAAACAACAAACATATGGAAACATGTTTGTTAATGAAAAATCTGAATGTGCTTTCTGTGTACAGTAGTATTTTTGGCTCCGTTTGACATATTTTACCCAGTATTAATCCAATTAGCACATAGAAAATTAATAGGGACCATTTCTGATCATCTGGCTGCTGAGAAGCTTAAAGTCTATATGGTCAGTTGAGTTCTGAGAAGCCTGTGGTTGTGGGCAGAAATTAAGGCTGACAGTCTCTTCATAGTGAGTCTAAACAGTGCCGAGCATCGATCGGTGAAACCACTCAAAGCTCTCACAGAACACTCGCTCCATTTCCCTGTCACTTCTCCAGGCTAATGCTCACTTAACCATCTCCATTCTTAAACACGCACAAACCGCCTCCCATTCTTGGCCGATAAAGATTGTGATTCAGTGATGAAAGGGTGTCATCATAAACACTTTTCTCCTGTTCACAGGCTCAGTAACACCATTCATACCTGATGTGGCTGTACTCAGATAAACAGTAGGTGGTGTGTATGTTCATATTGTGTGTGTATATCCCTCAGAATTAAGTGTTTGTCTGTACTGTGGTTTTGAGGAACATCTGGCTTTGAGTAGGACCAAGAGGTGTTGGTGCCCTCTAGAGGCCCCTTCCCTTTCTCTACCACACATAGTGTACAGCTATACATTTACAGGGCAATATATGCACCCTGGCCTGTAAGGAAACCCTTATAAGTAAAAAGAAACTATAAAAGGGGTCTCAATTACAGCTCCAATTTATACAGTATAGTATAAGAATATTAGATACATATAGACAGACAAAGAGACAGTCCGGGAGACATATAGATATGCTATGAAAAAAATTGATGCTTTAGGAAGGAAGAAGATGATGGTCTCTCACCATGGCTTTGGCTTCAGCAATGAAGAAGAGCTCAGTGAGAGCGCGATGGAGGGGCAGGAGAACCGTAATGCTGGTGGGGTCTTGACACAAACCACTTTCCATAGAGGTAAAGAGCTGCCACAAGGGCCGCAGAAGTGTAAGTTCACAACCCCTGCAAGAACACACACACACACACACACATTATGTCTCGTATGCAGTGAGAAAGTGGCCATTTGCATGTGCTGTTCCTCAGCTGTGACAATTCGTCAGACACACGGGTCCATCTCTTTCACTATTATACACACTCTGTCTGTTGATGATGATGTAACTGTGTCCAAACAACATGGAAATCATGCAAATCACTCTGACACGTGACCTTGTTGCCATGGGAACGATCAAGGCACAAAGCCACTGTCAGATGAAATATGCAAAAGCCTTGAAAATTTGGATAGTCAACACTCATGCAATATACACCAACAACAGTAGCAGAAGTTAATATAAAACCCTTCTAGAAGTGGTTTTGAGGTAAACCACCAATGGGATGATGTAATTATATCCTGAATCCTTAAAGGCGAAAGTCACTTTCTACATGATGTCATCAGATTCAACTGACACCATGAGTCTCAAAAGTTCTGACTAAACTCTCCTCAAAAACGGGAATGTAGTGTTAATAAAAGTAACAATGTGCTTAAGGCCTAAGCTGACATAACAGAACCATTTCTTAAAGAAAAATGCTTATAAGTTACATGAGACATACCACTGAGACGGACACTGCAGAAGCCGTAGTAACAAGTGAATGGCTTTCAGACGCTGGTTTCCTGTTTGACGACAGGCCACGCCCACCTGCCATTCCCAGATGTCGGCCAGCGGAAGGTGTGTGAGGGCTTGCTCATCAGCTAGCATCTGCTTCAAGATCTCAAAACCTGTACAGGATTAAAGAGAGAAATGTTTATATTTTAGTTATCTTGCAAACCTAAAAGTAAATTACTTTGAAAATGTAAAACTGCGGTGCGAGTCCAGCAAGGAGAATATGAATTCAGACACCTAAGCCTGAACATGCTGGAGTGCCTCGTTTCGTTTGTTTACCTCCCCGAATCTCATCTGGGGACAAATAAATGAGCTGGCAGGCCCCATAAATGAGGCACTGCTTCCATGGCAGTGAAATCCATTTGATTTTGCATTAAAGAATAACAGTTTCAGAATATAGTACAGAAGGTGCACAAGTCTATTAATCCTTTGATTAAAGGTGGACATGGCACAGGTGAGGAGTTCACACCAGCTCATGTCCCAGAACCGACAGCTCTGATCAATCAAATGCTCAGCACACTTACAGACTGAGGTAAACAACCAAGCTGTGGTTGAGAATTTTTATAGTTTACTGCTGCTGAAGGCGACAACATACTAGTCAGTTCAAACAACAGTTGGTCTGGGGTGGCACACCAACTTCATCTCATTCTGCATGAGATGAACCAAAGATAAAGGTAGAAACATTGGTTTTGATGGCTTATTAGATGGTAGGTATGATTATCTACAGGACAGTGACCAGATATATGGGTGATAACAGCAGAGACTAAACACAACTTTAGCTAAAGGACAGTGGTGTTAGAAATCAAATGACACAGTCCATAATAATAATAATAAAGTCCTGAAAACGTACCTGTCTGGAATCGCCCTCGATGGCCACCAGTCACAGTGAATTTGTAGCCCCATTCTGTGTTACTCATATCTGATATAAACCTGTAGTAAAGTGTGTCCCCTACAGGAGATAAAGAGAAAACGTTTACATTTATTCATTCTGCCCTGTGGTTTTACAGATCTTATTGTGTATGTACAAAACCAGTCTCTGGTCTGGAAATCTCACCCGGAATCTCAAAGTCTGTCCATTTCTGATGAGAGCCGCTAAAAGTGTGCATGTCCTGCAGGAAGTCACTGTTGCTGGCCATCAGGAGCTCATCGCATCCTTCCTCAGTGTGACAGCGTGAGTCAAACTTCACAGACAGGTAGATTGCACCAGGGATGTGCACTTTATCCTGAGACCAGACAAAAGAAGACAGTGGATAGCACCGTTGCCAATCTGTGACTTTAACTGGAAACATTCAGGGCATATAAAAGGAAATTTAAATTCATACCGTAAAGTTAGTGTTGTTGTCGTAGGGATGCTTGGATTCACGGACCTGCACGGCCATCCCAGGCTCCTCCATAAACTGACACGCTGTCAGTGAAAGATTACCCAGCATGCTCTGGCTGCAGCCCCTCAGAACCTTCTGCAGGATCTGAGCCCCAAGATGAAGAATTACACACATTCTCACATACTCATAAAGTCTTCTAATTAGTCACCTAACACAATGATATATTCTAAAAATACAACCTGAAACTTTTAAAACAGAGAGGAAGAGCTACAAATCCACAAACTTTTTCCTCCTCTCACCTTCTCCCACATTGGTCTTTCCTCCAGCTGCATGAGCATGTCCAGGATGTAAGCCATGTGAGATGCTCCACTCAGCTCCAGATCTTCTTCCCTGATGGGAGTGTTGGAAGGCCAGTCGGCCAGCATCGTCGCCAACACGTGCCGCGCATACAAGATGGCAATGGCCTCATTGACTTTGAAGAGGTATTGCCGCACTGCCTTGTTGCTGCGGGCGTCTAGCTCTTTGTGTAACAGAGCAGAGCTTTTGGTGCGACGCTGTTTGGCATAACTTAGCTGGAGGTCGCTCTCTGTGTTTGTGATGAGCTTCTGCGTGACAACGTTTGTTTCTTCTGTGGCTCGATCACACCTGGTGGGTTTAGACTGAGGATCAAAGTGAAGTGATTAGCTTTACATCTCAAATGTGGTAAGATGTAAAAGTGAGCTCTTTGTCTTACCATATAGGGCACAATGATTATATCTGTATCCACTGCCTTGGTGCTCCTTTCCTCTGAACGAGGTTTTTTAGATGGCTGCCACTTCTGTGCCAGCGTACGAATGGCCTCATCAGTTTTTATAGCGTCACCGTCAAACCTGGGAAATGAGATATTACATAAATGGATTATTAGAGAGGTAGAAGTATTTAAAGTATTTTACATTTTACAACTGTAACTATACAACTGTGTGTTACACAAAATATAAACTGTCGTGTCTGTGTGTCCATATAGTTTTAAAAACAAAATGACGCTTTGGATACCCTACTGAAATAATTAAGGGTAACTCACCTCTTTTGTACTTCAAGGAAGAAGGAGTCTGTCCTCTTCATCTGAAGCTCATACATGGCTCTCAAGATGTGCAGTGGGGCATTAAGTGCATCATGGGTAATCTGGAAGCCAAACAGATATTAGAACTCTAATTAGAACTCTCACTGCCCTAACATGCACAAACAAACAAACAATATATCAAACATATCGAACTTCAAATCTTCAAATTTCTTCTGTGCTTCGGTTCTACATTTTAATGTTGTCAATTTCCTGCACCTTTTTGTTCTCCTGTTAACTGATCTATCCTGAACACTTATTTACATGTTCCTGTAGCTTAACTGGTAGAGCACTGCGTTAGCAGCGCAAAGGTTGTGGGTTCGATTAATCCACTGTAAGTTGCTTTGGATAAAAGCGTCCGCCAAATAAATGTAAATTTATTTAGTCTCATCATTCTACGCTAAACATCTATCCAGGTTTCCACACTCAAGGAGGAGGTGTGAGAAGAAGAGATGGTGATGCTTTAGAGTGCTGAAGTTTGAACCCTGACCTGGAAACAGATTTTGGTCTCTTCATCCAGTCCTTCCAGTGGATCCGGTCTGTTTGGATCTGCATCATCCGCACAGCAGCTGGAGTGATCAGAGTCATGTTCCTTCTCCTTTTCCTTCTCTCCATCCGTCTCCGTGTCTCCATCCTCCGCCATGGAGTGGATCTCTCGCTTGGACGAGTACAGCATGATGGAGAGGATCTCCAGGTCTCGCAAAAGCCACATTTTGCTGAAGCCCGTGCCTTTGCTGCACTTACGAACCAGGAGCTGCATGAGGCCCGAGCCCTGGATGGCCTCCTGGGCTTGATCCACACCGTGCTTCTGCATAAGACAGAGAGACACATGCTCAGCATCATGTGCAAAGAGATTCATAGATTGGTGTGTCCTAAAACATATTTGCCTTATACAATTTATTATTAAACCAAGTGAGCGTTATTATAAAAACAGGACAAACAAACACAGAAGTCACAAAAATAAGTTTAAGTTTTAAATGATAAATCAATAAATACTGTTTTAAATTAAAACAACAAGGTTCTTGGAAACGTTTTAGTAGACAAGAAAGTAAAGCTATATTCTGCCAAGATACCCAAGCATATTAATGCATGTCTTGAATGAACGGTAAGCTGCTTTGGATAAAAGCTTTTGCCAAATGCWTAAATGKAAATGGCACTCGTGTGAACTTAAGGAAAACTGACTTATTACATCCACTAAAAAATGACCTTGGGGACCAGCTGGTCGAAAGCATCTACAAAAATATCCAAGAAAAGTGAAGTATGTTCTGAGAAAAGGCATTAGTTTGCACTTGGCACTTAATTTTATTTTATGCAATGAAATTACTACTCCAAGTGTTCAAATACTGTTTGAGGTCATTGTATAAATCAACCTGTGTCAGGTACATACCTTCAGTGTGTTGTAGAGTCCCTTAAGAGCGAGAGAAAGCACCCAGGTGGCCTCCACAGCATCTTGGGCGCTGCTCTCCACCCCCACCTGCAGCAACTGGCTTACGATGGAGATGAAGTTCTTCAGGTAGCAGCTCAGGTGGGCGGAGCTCGGGGATGCAGTCTGACCCTCAGAATGAGGCTCCGCATCACTGCGGCTGTTGCATTCTTGAGCCTGGACTAACTGGTAGTCTTTCACTGAGAGGAAACATCACAGAGGAATCAGTACATTTTCTTAATATTATTTGTTTTTGTGTAATTAGGGGTGTAATTTAGATTTGGATAGATACATAAACATTGCAACTTTCTCTCAAATTAATCTGCAAATCGTAGTTTGTATCGTGAGCTAACGCTAGTGTATTGCTGTTGGCACCTGTTCTCCTCTTCCGGGTCTTTACGTCCACCACAGCAGCTCGGTTCTTCTCAGTGAAGTGTTTGAGCAGAATCATGTTATGCCGTTCATTTGCATTATCTATGAACACAGCCTGAGTCCCCATACACAGCACCTAATAATGAGGAGACACTCGGTTCAAAGGAGCTCATTCAGGGACATATGGTCTTTACATCAAACAGGGTAGTTTAAATTTGCTTGCATGTGACATCTTTGTACCTCAGGAAAGCCCACCAGCACCAGCAGTGTGAAAAGATTGGTTCGTTTGAGTTGCCATGGTAACTGCTGGATGCAGTGATCGGTGAAAGCTGCCACAACCTCACACCACTGGGGGCAAACGTTCAGGTTCCGCAAGATGTCTGCTACTGAACACGCCCAATCCAAACCAATACGGCTAAAAGAACACAAATAAGAGTGTAATAACAAAGATTATAGATGAAAAAGATGCCGCAGTTCTATTACTATTAATAGAGGAAAGTGCAACACTCAATACGTCTACTTTAGCGAGGGAATTCCCGCCTTCTAAGTAAATTACCCAATCAGCAATCGCTAAACACTAACAATTCTTTAGAAAGGAGGGGCTCTGTACAGAATGTTACAAGATACTTGACAGCCTTTTTTGGCGTGCAAAGATGGCCACCAATTGCGAGGACCGTTCTTAAAGGAACTTTGGTAATAATTAGTTTCTAACATGGTTCCAACTATGATGCTCATCGTTGGTTGTGTATATTATCCCATACAGAATGCATTACCCATATTATGAATAGATTACATTAACATACCTGTCCAGGCATACTGCACCCAGACTGAACAGCAACTGAGTGGTCTTCCAGCCCTGAACACCAAGGGCTGCTCCATCTCCTAGGTTGAGGAGCTCAAATTTGTCAGTCAATGCCTCAGTCACGGCTGAGTCAGCCTCAGGTGGTGAGATCCTCAACAGAAGCTGCCCCAGAAGCCCTAGAGTCAGGTGGTACGTTTCATTCAGACAGCCGGCGTTTGAGATGACCACTCGGAACAGCAACGGTAGAATAGGACTCAGACTGGACAAAGATTGTAAACTGCCCTGCAGGGGTTAAAGGTCACGGATTAAAAGGGTATAAAATAATATTCTGTGGTCTGTAAAAGGAATGTGAGCGGAATTAGAAAAGTGGACTTGCTTCATATCAGATAACAAATCAACTTAAATATTAAAAATAAGCTATAAAATGTAAAGGCACATTTACAAATTAAACTGGAAGTTTTGTGCTTACCGGTTTGGCTGCTGGCAACATAGCAGCCAACAATCCCAGAATTCTCTCTCTGGAGCATTCAGCAAACACATGTTCCTGCAGGGGCCCCCTGGCTGTCTTCTCCTCTTGGTCTTTATATACCTCCATGTTCTCTGAAATGGGAGATGTAATAGTGTCTCCACTTGATTCTGAGGCTGTGCCAAAAAAAATAAATACATGTTACAGCAAACAAAAATTAAAAGATAAAACATCAGTATATGTTAAAGAAGATTTTCAGTTCAACAGCAACATAAGAACTTTCATAGTTAAGGCAGAAAATAAACTTATATATAAATGACTAAATAAAATGACTGACAAGCTTCAATATAAGCTGTTAAGGGTTATTATAGGGTATCCCAGTGCAGTGACCCCACAGACTCACCTTCGACTCCAGGAGACAGTGTATCCTCACTAGACACAGAGGAAGTCTGGCTGGCATTCGAGTCTGATGTGTCCTGAGAGACCAGCTTCCTTCTCCTCTTCTCCTCTTCCATCTCCTCATCCTCTGCACCCACATCCTGCTTTTGGGATTTCTGTTGAAGAGAAGCAGAACAAGAATGTGAAATATTGCCCAGAATGTACTGCAAATTTACCTCAGAGACCTCATACATTTCT
>JAZGTK010003033.1:0-20351 GCA_036877625.1 Ambastaia sidthimunki | reverse complement strand
TAAATGTGTTGTTTGATAAAATAAATCCTTAATAAGGCAGACAAACAATCTACTCTATTCATCTGTTTAACTGTCTTTCTGTCTGTTTTTCCATCTGTCTTTCTGTCTGTCTGTTTATCTGTCTGTCTATTTATCATCTGTCTATTTGTCTATCTGTCTAGTTATCTGTCTACATCTTTGCATGCCAAATCATTTTTTTTATCTCAGCACATCCTTCTTGTATGACGTTGACTCATTTATATAATTGAAAATTGTATTTCCATAGAGTATAATGCCACACTTCACCAATTTATTTAAAGGTCTGTTCATTAGTGGGTAATTTAAACCTCAGCTCTTCAGCACGAATCTTAGATTGCTTAGACTTAACTGCAGAGACAGTCATTTCATTTTAGAGGTACCGAGAAAAAGAGAATGGGGCTTTGAAACATAAACATCATTTTGATCCATTGTTTCATCACAACAGCAAGACCCCCTCTCTGGGCTTCCATTTAATTATGTAACAAATGTTTGACTATCCAAAGTGAAATTTGTATCCCATGAATATTTATTTCAATTCATTTGTTCAATGCTGATTGTAATTACATGGAAACATGATTTATTGCCAAGATTTCAATGCACAAAGAAATGTGGAATGAGAAAATTAGGGAAATAAATAATGAAATGAATCCACTGTGTTAAAAAGGCAGTGAGTTGGAAAGGAGAGAAGCGAATGATAGAGCTCCGTCTTGTTTAATATTCCTGAAAGAAAATGTGCAGTGACAGGAAGTGGGGCAGTGGGGAGACGGCCAGATGTAAACACTTAGAGAGGCCAAAGCTTTGTTAGTGTCTGTTTAATGCATTCGCCAGCTTTCCTTTGCAAAGCTTAGTATAAAAAAAGATATTGCCTTTTTGGCTGATGTTTATATTTGCTTATTATACAGCTCTCTTAGGTGCTTGATTCTGGTTGGTCAATTGTGGCTACTGCTAATATTTTTGTATGATAGCTGAACTCTCCAACACTGTGCTTTTAATGTCTTTTTACATGATAAAATAAAAACAGTCAGTAGTCGGTCAGGAGTTACATAATAAATACACCAGGGCCTAAATCTCTCTGTCTTGGTTTTTACTGCAGTTATGACCAGTTGACTATGCATTGTCCCTGGTTTGGAGAAACTTTGAGTTATTTAGGTTATCTGTTTGTTAAATGTTGCTGATTTATTCAAATAATTAAAAATTATTTAACTTAAAACACACAGAGACTGAACAGCAACAACAATACTTGTCCCAATGGTGCAGGATTATTTAAATAAGTAATAGGCTACTGAATGAGACAAACAGAGAATTACATGAGGGTGGAGGATCAATTCCCTTCCATTATCTTTTCTTATTTTTATTTTTCTTCTTCACTTACTCAGAGAGGAAGAGTCAATGGTTTAATTACAAGGCTCCAATGCTAGTTAAAATCTAAATTTAATTTCTTTCTTTCAACGCTCTCCTTTTCTTTCTCTCACTGTCTGTTATTAAGTTCAGAACCTATATGTATGATTTATTACATTGGACACTAGGGTGTGATCCTGCATTTCATTAGGATATAGGATAAAATAATAGGATAAAATATCCTATATCCTATATTAGGATAAAATAACTTAAAGCAGAGCAAGAGCAAAATAAGCAAAAAGTTTCCTCTATTGAATCACTTTTAAAACAGTAAAATATGACATGTGTTGAACATCATAAGGGATAAAGTGTAGAAGATTGTAGCAATTTCATTTTGATTGCATTTATGCATTTGACAATTTATCCAGAGTGACTTACATTGCATCTAAGGTCCTGTGAATTTGATCAATTTATGTTTCCTGGGAATCACACCTATGGGATTGTTAGTACCTTTCACACACTTTAGGTTAGTACCATTCCACACTTGATGTCCTTCCTAGTTTAATTTGTCTCCCTACTCTTTTTTTTTTTGTTGCTAGATGTCAGCAGAAACTGAGAATTTATTACCCTCTCTGTCATGCTCTTTTCTGCTATCCCTTAAATGAGTCAACCCTCTGAGTTTTCAACAGGAAGAAAGGTTCACAGTGGAAAAAAGCCAAATTCACATCAGATGCTGTGTACCAGTTTATTACTTGTGTGCATTCTTTCACCTATTTGCTCTTTAGTTACAGTACTTTGAAAAATTTGTGTGTGCGCACATGTGTGGTTATCTGTGCTCTTGTTTATAAGCCTGTAGGTATGTGCTCTATTCTGTCTCCCTTTGGGACCATACTTGCTTTTCTTGTCCTGTTTTTGCTATAAAGTAAACCACACAAGGAGACTTTGACGTCCTTCAGACCTCTGCTGCTATATTTAAACCACAATGCCATGCATGGCATCTGTACTTACTCCTGTGGGCATTAAACTCACTATCATGACTTTTTTTTCATGTGAGAATAAATTAAACAAGTGCTGTGCAGCTCATTAGTATTGTGTTGTTTATTTTTGCATTTTTAGGCTACATATATTTACTACACAGAGAAAGCAATTTATCCAGTTACTGTATATATCCTGTTGTAAGACAGAGGGGAGTGTGGTATTTTAACTAGAGCTACAGAGAAGTAGTTTACCTGAGAATTATCCAACCCATCACCTCCCAAATCCCTTTTTGACCACTTCTGTCCAGTGACCCCCAGCAATCTCTTCTCTTGTAGCCGTTCCGCAGAGTGACCTTTTCCGTGGTGAGCCAGCCCCAGGACCCGCACCAAGGCTCATTACAGAGCTGCTACGACAGTGGTCTGGAGGAGTCGGAGACGCCCAGCAGCAAGAGCTCATCAGGGCCCAGGCTAGGTGCCCTTCCTCTACCTGAAGACGCCTATGAGAGGACTACACCCGATGGCAGTGTCGGTGAGGCAGAGCATTTGGAAAATGGTAGGGGCAAATACAATAAAAGATGAGTTAGAGTTAAGCTAAACAGCTAAATAAAAACAGACACAGTCATCAATAAGAAAGATAGGAAAATTCTCACAAGACACCACACATTCACACACAGATATGCTTACACTGCTGTTTTACAGATGCTGGGGTTTACTTTGTTTCACTATACCATGGTTTCAATAACATTTGATTTTCAATAGCAGTTCTACGTGAGGACTTGCTATGGTTCACTTGAGTAAACATATATTTTTTGGGTTATGTTTATGTAGTCACTGTCTGTTAGTTGGGCCATCATCTTGATCTTTTATTGTAGGGGTTAAAACAGGTAAAAATGGCTTGAACAGCTTGCATTTTGTTTGATTGTAGCTGGATTACCTATCTCATATAGAACTTCCCTGCGGTCAACAGTTACTTTCATTGTTAATGACTGGCCAACTAATCTCTTTCAATGGATCTACTGTTCTCTAGCAGGCATTTAATACCAGATTTTAGGCATTGTGGGGTGTCTTGTCTACATTTTATACATTATCAGCAACAAGTGCTTACTATGTGAGGTCAGTGTGCCATTTTGAGTGGATTGTATGTTTGTTTTGTCCATCACAGTACATTTTAGAAAGGTTTGGAGAAAATGTGTCTCCTAGAATCAAGTGATACAAAGCTTATAGGCCGGTCATGGCTTTTAAAATGTTTGTCGGAGGATCTGAGATCTTGGAGGCGTATGGTGGCTCCTAGAATTCTGAATATGGCAAAATGTGAATATACTAGCCAGTAAACAGCTAAAAATTGTACTTTTAATATTGTCATTTACAGAACATAATGCCTAAATGTAGATTAAATGGGCTTGGTGGAAGGGAAATTGTTTTAGCCCACTCAATGAATAGGATTTAAAGTTTTTCTCAGCGTCATTTAAAATGTTTGCATTTAGACAGTGATGTGAAAAAATTAGCCATAATTAAACCTGACTCTATTTCAGCCTGAGCTAAAAGTAATTAGTCACAAGGAGATCAATGCAAGGCTGATTAGATCAAAACCATTGGATTGGCCATCAGTCAGTCTGTGTCTGAAAGAAGAAATAAATTGAAAGACCTGTGACTTAGATTTTCAAAAGAGCCTTGAGCAAGATTATTTAAGATTAATTTTCCATTCTAAAAATATGAAAAGGTTAAGAAAGCTAACAGTGGATCTGATTGTGCTATATTTGCATTCATTCAGTGGAATAATAATAACTCAAATGCAGGAAGTGTCATGGGCATTGGGTTGGATGAATGCACACACACACACATTCTGATATTTTATTAATAATCCTCTCTTCTCCAACTATCTTTCTCTACTGTATTCTCTACTTATTTCCTGTGTTTTCATTTGGTTTCTTCTGCTCCATCCTTTCTGTTCTGTTCTTTCTTTTCCTGTAAGATCTTTCAAGGGCAGATACTGATTAATCACTTTTTGATCAATAAAAGAGATGCCTCGCGCTGCTGCTCCCAATCTTTAGGTGAATCAGTGTATGTTTGTTTGTGTGTGGTTGAGGAAGAGACAGATATTGAGAAGATAGAAAAGTCAGGAGACCGTGTTCGGCTTAGAACAAGCAGAAGGAACATTAGTACAATAGCTTATGCGTTCAATGCTGTGAGAAATAGAATCGCAACATTTTCCTTTGAAAATGGATGTGCTCTGCTGAGCTCATACATTATCAAACATCGTACACAGTGGCTCACATACACACTCAAATACACAGCCGGACACAGTAACTACTTGCAATGCCAGCAAAGTTGCAGTCAATGTCTTTTTCATGACAGAAAATCATGAGTGTATGTGTGGGGTATAATTGGCTTAGGCTTGCTGTGGGTTAGATATGCTTTGACAGAGTTGTTTAGGTTGGTGTTAGGTTCATTTAATGCTACTTAGGGGGACTAGGACAACATCCTTACACACTTTATAATGTGTGATCACACATCTTGAGTGTGATGTGGAGATATTGTGTCCATATGCAAAGATATTATTATTTATACTATGATTGTTTTTTATACTATGACTAATTTTTAACTGTTTTTATCTAGTGCATTTAAAACATGAAAGCTTAAACCCTGTAGCTTTGTTTTTTAATAAGAAAATGAAACAAGGTTCTCTCATTAAGTCTGTAAGCCAATGAGACAGCAAATAATGCAGTGCATTTTTTTCCCTCTTAAAAGGGAATCATTCTCAATGTCCTTCTCATGGAAAGTCTTCCATTAAGTCTGTTAAACCCTTACGGTGCTGCTTTCCTAATTCTGTTTTACTGTGCTGATAACCTGGAGTCATTTAAAATATGGACAGGAGATCATGCTCACACACACACTCTTGCTGTTAACAGATCACTTGAAAGAAGGAATCAGTGAAAGTCTGTAATTGTGGCCATTATGCTAGTAAAGAATGTGTGTGATTGGGATCCCGGTGAGCTTTTTGTTCTCTGTGTGTTTGTTTGTTTGTTTTGGGATTAAGGTCAGGGTAGGAGTTGGGATTCCCCCTAATGATGGAGCCTTGCTGTGAAGATAGGCATTTCACAACAGGCCCACATTCTCTCCTTCTCTTTTCTAACCGCTGTCTCTCTCTTATTCTCTCTTTCCCGCTTTCTATTTTCTGACTTCTCTCATGCATAAACAAGTGTAGTAAGTGACTGAGGTAAAAGATCTTTCAGTGCAGACTGCACAAACATATTACATATTGACAGTAAGTAAAGATCAGATATTTGCTTTTTTAATATGCACATGTATATATTTGTGAAGGAGAGCTTGAGAAGGAGAGTGAGAGACTGATTATTGACTCTTGGGAAACTAATTCTTCTTCTTGCTCGTTGTCAATCGATGATCTTCCAGTCAATGCATTTGCTTCCCTCCTCATTACTGATCTATCCCTCCCCCTCACTCTCTTTCTTCATATACCTGGGATGAACCATAAGTACATTTTCTCTCCCTGCTTTTCTTTGTACAAAGTTAGAGAATATTAATATTTAAATGGTGATCTTTCAATTTCATAGTCACTCAAACTAGGAAACGAAAAAACACAAATACATGAACAATCAATCTTATAAATAAATTAAGCTGGTATAGAGATTCCGCTGCAAAATAAATGCTATTAATAAAAACCTCCTTCCTGTAGGGTAACACTGTGCAGAATTACTGCCCACCGCTTTGACTCTGGAGCTTTCTGTCTGTGGAGTCTGCCTGATAGACTTTAAGTGTTTCTGTAATCTTATCATGACTGTGGCCAGATACCAGGTGTATAATGTGTCTCATAGCTAGAATAGTTGTGTAACTGTTCCTTCTGCTTATAACCTCATATAATTAACAGCTGATCCTAGATCTGTATATATGAATCCAGCACCAGCATACCTGGAGATGAATCAAAGGTAAAATCATCAATTTAGGTTTTAAACTGGTAGTCCGAAAGGAATTGTGTTGCAAGTTCCAGTTTCAGTGCTCTACACTCAAACTGCATATTTTGCATATTTATAAGATGCATATTTTACCGGATTGATGTAATATTTGATATTCAGCGCTGTAGCATGTAAATGGTTTTGAATTTTGATGTCTTGTTAAATAAATTGGAAAATTAGATGGAGCTAAGAGGGGATTAAGATCATTTCTCAGGTATAATGAATAAAAAGTTCCTGTGGTTTCTGTTACTCAATTAGTAGCATATAGTGCTTACAAAATCAAAATCATGGGTTCTGTTTGCGAACGTACACATATACAGTACATACCATAAATGCACTATAAGTTACATAAATGGATAAGAGCTTCTGTATGCAGTAATGCAGATATTGAATGCTTTTTTATTTGTTAACTTATTTGTCTGAGTAAGATGCCATAACCATTTGCAGCAGCTGTACAAGTTAATATCATGCATTAGATGCTAAACTAAACAAGCTTGTTTTACTAAAATCATTGTTAACTTTACCAAAGCTTTTTTGCTTGTACTTCCCAAGTAATAGTAAACTTACTTCATTAGAAAGGTTCGATAAGGAGCACCAGATGGCAATGGCAGCTACTTTTAATTAAAGCTATTCATATTTTAAGAGCACAGTAGCCCCTTAATCTAATAAACCTCACTTTTTTTATTTCACCAGAACTAATGTGACCCTATGATTGTAAAGAGAACGATCATGCAGTTTCAAGCTAAAAACATTACAGCCATGTTCACTGGCACTTGCACTTAGTTTTTAAGTTTGTGTTTAACATTTTCAAAAACAATAATAATAATAATATAAAAAAATTTAAAAGCATATTCAGTAGTTTCTGTTAAATGTTGTGGCTAAGGTCAGTTTGGGACAGGTTGCTATGGTGGGTGTGATCTACTAATTTCGTGTTGTCAAGCCTGAAGCTCAAGGTCATTTGTTATAGTCACACAGTGCTAAAGAGTTAATAGAGCTTTTCTTTATCAGAAAATTGGAATCAGGTGTAGGATTATAGGCAGGTTGCTACACTAAGTTTGAGTGCGTGTGTGTGTGAGTGTCTGTGTGCGCACATTGTTATCATTCATCATCAGATCATTAACCAGGATTATTAATACTGGCATCTATAAATTTGTTAAGATTATTCAAACATTCTGTTGGAAGGTACCTTCCACAAACAAAACAGTTACATGTTTATATGTTTAAGGGGATTAAGAAACAGGTCTTTCTTGTTTGCTAATGGTTTGATTTGTATGATCGTAACACATTTTGTCACTCAGCAGTTAATTTTTACAGTATAGCTGTAAGAACCCCTTGGAGAAAATTATTTGAACAGGATAAAACAAAAACAGATGTACACTGGTAGCATGTGTGAACTTCAGGCTTTGGGAGTTTAGTAAAGTGGCATGTATTGTCTGGGCTCTTTACCACAATATCTCGGTATTAAATCTGTCCTAAACAAGCACTATTTTGTCACATTTCCTGCCAAGTGCCTGTGCGTCACCTGGCTCTTGTGAGTAGGTGGAGCCTAAACAAAAACACATTTTGGAGGCTTTGCTCTTCCCTATGTCTAAAACTGAATTACCCTCTAAGGTAAAAGGAAGTGAAAAGGAAGTGCCTCTGAATTGTGGCTGCTTTGTTTCAACAACAATCAGAGCATCTGTTGCATCTCAGGAATGTGCCTCTCATTATCCAAAATAATCAAAATTTTTCAGTTCATAGGGTGAGAGGTTGTTTAACAACACAGTTAAGGGGGTGTTTTACAAAGTTATAAAGAAAAAATGTTTATGCACGCAATAGCAACAGTAAGTCAAACTTGTTTGTGCTGAATAAGTTTAAGCTGTTTATTTAGTCAAGCTGTTAAAAGAGGTATAATGTGTACGATAATGAATCAGACTCTGCTACTGAGCATGTTAAACGACTCCCAGGATAAACCTAGATTACATATTCAGCATTCTGAAGCTTGATAAAAGGTTTGAAGGAATATCACAATAGCTTTACAATATAGCAGCTTCAGTGCTTTCAAATGATCTAGGCTACATTTGAAATAAGCTGGATTCCATTGCTCATTCCATTGCAACATTATGTGATTTTTTTATATCAAGAAGTACTTTTAACCTGTAGAGAACTATATGGAGAACAGTTTGGAATATATGCTTGAACTAAAATATTTCTTACATTCATTTTAGGATAATCAGATTAGGACCAAGGCGTATGCAGTCAGGTATAAATAGTGTTCATGGAGAAAAGGCTTAAGTAACATTCAACCTTGTTTTATTTACACTGCGCGCAAATGCATCCTATTTACTGCTAGTTGCTAGGTTCTTGAAACATTCAGATAATTGTTGAAGGCTGTTTCTTTGAGAAAATATGCTTTTATTAGAACTGAAGGCATTAACAAAGATGGCCACAAAACCTTTCAAATAAATTAGATGCTTGCCATTGCTTTGTGGAAAGACTTTGAAGTACCTGCAATCACATCAGGTATCAGATCTGCTTTATTAGAGAGCTGGAAATTAAGCATAATAAAACAGAACGTGAGGGAGTGAGCAAGAGGGCGAGATTGAGGATTGTTGCCTGCCAACCTTACTGCATGACCACTGTTTGCACCAGTCAGACAACAAAAACCATTCACTGTGTTTTGCAAAACAGGATCACCTTTTAGGTTGACAATAAGATTAACAGAACGGAATCTGCCCCTATTATTTCTTCTCTCCCTAAAAAATGTGATTAATCTTAAAAGGTTTCCCAGCAGCCCCCTTTGGTATTGTACTAGTATAAATCTGCCCTTGTTTTGAGATGTATGATTGGAGAGAGCTCAGTTAAGCAAACGCATGCCAGATCAGTGTTTAAAATGATCTCCATACCTCACCCTGACTTCCAACTAAGTTTATAATAATGATTTACAACTTGAGCTATAATTTCCTAGGAATGTCAATTTGGCTTCATTTGACTTAAACATTAATAACAAATGGTACATAAAGTAACTTAAAATTTTGGGTTTCAAACAGAGTTGGTGGTAGAGAGGTGAAAATTATGAATTGCAGATTTGACTCATTTAAAGCATTTGACTTGATTTAACTGACCCACTTTATATATGGTTTAATAAACAATATGCCATCATTGCAGTAAAAGAAAAATTCCCCTGGCAGTATATTTTTTAAATATAAAAAACTTGGCAAAGTTTTAAAAAGTGTCAAAATGTAAAAAACCCTCTAAAAAGAGAATTTATTTCCTTTTTAATTTCTAAAATTAAAACATGCAAAAAAATTTAAGAAGCAATTCTGTCATAACTGAAGAATACTACTCTGTCATTACCAGAGTATATTTTTTTTAATATAATTTTTGAAAGCTCAACTTTTTCTGAATAAAATGCCTTGATAAAGAAATTGCATGTCAGTTGATAGAAAGTGCAAGGTCAGGGAAAGTAAAGGAATTGTAGCAGCAGCTAGACAAATAAAATAAATACTTGACAGTTCAGGGAATTATTTTTGGAAATGCTTTTCATTTAATGCTTGTTGTGAGGTGAATATGCAATGGCATATAATTATTGTCATGTCATGTAAAATATGCCTGGGGCCTGACAATTATTATTTAAGTCCTTCCAACAACTGTGGGTTACCCACTGCATTCTGTAGTTTTATTCTTTTTCAGTTAAAAAGAACAACGGCATAGCGGATGTGTGGCTGGCAAATAAAGAAACCATGTGAGCAAATTCATAAAAGCCTTGCGGAGAGCCAGGTGACAACAGAAAAAAGCTTTACCTCACAGTGTCAAAACAGTAGATAAAACTTCCTTCATGTTACTCATGTTCTTTACACCTACATACCACAGCACACAAAGGGGCCAATTCTGGAAACAAAAGAATAAAATGTTCAGAGTACAAAGAGTAAAGACTTTGAAAGCAGATGAGTGAGCCCTAAAGGGAGAATGGATTGTTGTTCATTATGTAAGGAGAATCTGGAATGAAATACTTTAAAATTCAGACAATTACCTCAAGATCACATGACTCTAACTGAAAATACAGACAAAATGGATTTCTAACCCTTTCCGGTAAAAAGGATTAGCTATTTTAACAAAAACAAGGGAGACACACCTGGTTTAGGGGCCCAGCATTCAAACAAAAGGTGTGTGTGTGTGTTTCAGGGCCTTTAAGGGATTACTCAGAGGAAATAATGACTAGCCATGGGCAAAACAAAAAGGGCTGGTGGGAGAGTTTGCAAGCATCTGTGGCTCTCTGACTTAAGCTGTGGTCTTATAGTTCTCAGTGTTTTGTATTCTTAGTACCACTTCAGCCTTTTTCTCAGAGGAGATCAATGATGTATCTACTGTCGCTCAATTGGTAGAGCGTGGCACTTACAAAGCCAAGGTTGTGGGTGTAGTTTCCATGTATACATTTGCATTCCATTCCATTTTTGTATCCTGTTGTGTTGCATGTTTTCAGGCTGAATTGACATAAAGATAAACCAACCACACTGATTTAGTGCCACAGTGCTCGGATGATCTGACAAAACCAGAGAGAGATTTTAATCCATAGGATGGGCTCTTTAAATCCCTTCACAATGCCCACAAATAATATACCCACCATTAAGCATGCAAACACACAAACACAAGCAGAAAAAAGCGACAAATTGAAATTGAATTCTGCATAAGGCCAAGGCTCAGCACAAGTAGGCCATGGCAAGAAATATTTGTGTCCGATTTATCTGTGGACAAACTAGAATAAAATGACACCCCCCCCCCTTCATGAAATGATGGTTAGAGATAAAGGATGGATAAACAGAATTAAGCACCAAGCAGCCTCCTCTGCTGTTTTGTTTAAGCTTTGTTCTCTCTCTCTCTCTCTGTGTTTCTCACTATTAAAATCTTTATAACCATGGTGGGAGCTAAATGTGCATTGGTCAGAGTATTATAAAAGAATCTCAGTTCTTGCATATAAGGGTGATGGTGTTTTAATAACATTGCTAGTAGCCTTATTTGTCTGAGTGCACTGGGTGATTTATTTAATAGCACAGGTTCCCTTCGAATGAAACTCTTCTGTTACTGCACAGTATGGCTGATAGTGCCTATGTATATATATATAAAGTACTGGGTTAGCATGCTTTAAAAGACAAATCATTAGTGTTGAGTAAAACGCATTAATAAGCAATGTGTGACTGTAATCAGTGAAGAGGTCAGAGTTAAAAAAAAATCCCTACAGCCCATTTTTGATGGCCTGATTAAACAGGGTTAGTATGGTTAAAACTATGATAATCTAAACAAAGAATAAAATACACAAAACCCAAGTCATTTAAGGGTGGTCAATTTGATTCATTGAACTGTCTATCTTTTGGTTCTCAGCGATTTTAGTTGTGTCAAAAGCAACATGCTACATTTTTCCTATACTTGGACCAGTACTTGAGTGTCATAATATTTTAAAGATGTTCATGGCCATCACTAACATGGCCATCACTAATATCATTAACTGGCCAATTGCCCTTTCTAACAGTGAGTAGTTTTGGGTAAATATTTTGCTCTAATTATGAGCAGATATCAGGCTAAAAGGTTTTCACTGGTGACATTAATGAATGCTAAAACAAAATAGAAAAATCGCTTGCGTGTCAGAATGACATGCTTTTGCACTGCAGGTGAACTTCTGCTGAGTTTAGAAGATGCTGTTGCGTTGTAGTCCTGTAAACTATATAAATCTAATTCACAGAGTATGAAAGAAGTCATAGATGGTTCATAGAGCTTTGCTGTGGGGGTGAGGCAGAGGAGAAATAAGCCATGTTTTACAGTTGGAAAAATAAATAGTAATATGAGTTATGGGAGAATGTAGGGTAAGACATGAATGCCAGTGAATCATTAATCAGTTTAATTCCTATAATCATAGACCACTCCAACTTACCTTGCTTTTCCAAATCACTTCCAAATAACCTCTACATGTGCCTTTCTTTAAAATAAATAAGAATTAAAAATGGTGTGATTTTAACACGTGTCTTATATTATAGTATTATAATAAAATTAGTCGACAGACAATCTGCCATGACCAGATGGTTTTGGACTGTAAATTACATTTTACTGATGGTCTATATCTTTTAACTTTGTTTCCCTGTCTTCTCGTTAATTTGACTTTGTTTTATGTGCGTTAAGCTTGGATTATTTTTGATTATCCAACACTAGCTCCTAAACTTTCATTCTTGTTTTGATGTAATTTTTGGTCCTGTATATAATCTGCACATATAACTTAATCCCACTCCTTTACTTGGCAAAGAAAGATCTGATGGAGGCATTGTACCATTTAGAACGTAATGCTTTGCGAATATAAATTGTGTTAACGCTGACTAGCTCAGGGTTTTTGTGAAACTGTAATACCAGCATTCTTTATGTTGGATTAAAAATGCTGCATATGACAGTATTGGAAAGTGTATTTTTTGAATTTCCAAAAGGACATAGTTTTTATCTCTGCAAGGTGATTACGAGAAAGAGGTTCAGTGTTTATGAGAAATTTCCTTTTTATTCAGGTTGGTCTTTGGTTACTGTACTATTATGTACAGAATGTATAGAATGTTGTCTTTACATTTTCTCTTTCAATTCTGTCAGCTTTGCTAAATGGGTCTTTTTTTTACTGTTCTTAAATTAAATGTATGTGTCTCTCTATCTCTCTCTCTCTCACACACACACATTTATTAATACACAAAAAGTGACAATATCCATTAAAAAAATCCGGCACAACTCAAAACATAATCCCCCAGATATGTGTGTACATTTTTTGTCTTGTCTCAAATGGTAGAAGGTTAGTTATTGCATCCGTTTTCCACTCTCCCTCAGTGGCTCAGGTGGTGTCTTCTATCTTGTAATCATCTGTTTATGCTGCTCACCTTAATATAATTCCTGCAGTAATCAATTGTCCTACCAGTCCCACAGAGCCACTATTACTCCTGCCTGCCATTATTTAATTGTGAATCTTCAGTAATCAGTATGTTGGGAATATGGATATGGATATGGTGTCAGAAGCTTCAGAAACGGAGTTTTCTCGACATCCAATTAACAAATGTTCATTTATCATGGTAAGGAATCACAGGGGGCCACCACCAAGCATGTTAATAATAGTATCGCAAGCAAGTTCACAACTCAAATGCTGTCTGTGCTGGGGTCTCAGCAGGTCACTGTGAAGCATTCATTAAAGAGGGAAAGGGTGGAAACCGAGAGAGGGAGAGAGATGAGAATAGATACTGTGTCTGATTAGAAACCAGAAAAATGTGGTTCTTCATATCATTTGTGGTTGTATATGGTTGTCTGACATTACTGACAAAGGACATTAGAATGTCCAAATATGTGGAAGAGACACGTTCTCTGGTTTCAGAGTAATGTGCAGATTCTGTATTCCCTGGTTTTGTTATCTGTTCTGCTATACGTCACACCAGAATTTAGCAGTTCAGTTCCTGGTCTGATCATGTCCTTTTGACCATTGCCATTTCCCTACATCAAGGCACTTAACCTCTGTCTGCTCCAGAACAGCAACCCCAGCTCCTCACTCTTTATCTGTGTCAGATTTCATTAGGAATACACAACCTATATGATTTCTGGATAAACTAAGTGCAGTTAGCCAAACAATGGATTTAAAGGAAGAGCACACATCAAACTTCAATTACCATTTTCTTCCTCCCATGTCGTTTGAACCATGTTATTTTCTTTCTTCAGTAAAACACAGAAGAAAGTACCCTTAACTGTGTGTATACAGCATATGTATTTTTCTATGTCTGTCCAAACACAGCAGCCATGTTTTGATGTGTTCATAGGCATGGGAAACAAAATGATAAGGGTGGCCTGGTTGTGTGTCAGGGGAAATATATGGTGCTGTTTGTTGCTGTTAGCATCTTTGGCTTCAGGCTTGAAAATATTTTACCCATCCCTTTTGCCCATTCTCCCATCTCTCTCTCTTTTTTCTCTTACCCTCTATTTATCACTTTCTGTTTCTCCTCAAGGTTCCAGGCAGTCACAAATAATTAATTTTCAGCTGCATTTTTGTTGACTAATCTTAGAAATGCGATACTATAAAAGCAGTCAGGTGGATTTAAGCCTAAAAGACAAATGCCTTTTACTCTCACTCACTAGTGATCTAATGACCTGATGGTTCACATTTTCCTGACATCTGGCATCACATTATTTATCGTCTCAATTTGATATCCCAATATTTGTTTTTAAAATCTTCCAAAAGCATCCATTCCAAGTATTGACGTTTTGTACATCTGTACAAGCACTCGCGCATGCACACACACAAACATTCCCTCCTGGGGTTAAGGTGTGTTATTGGATCACAAGCCATTCCTGTAAATAGAGATCTGTGTGTTTACATCAGTAAGTGGATTATGGTCAACCAGTTGGCCTCATATCAGTGCGTTATAGTGCAGCATAAGGGGTTTTACACACATAAACGCTCACACAAAGAGAAGAGTTGAGGGGAAAAAGTATATACATATATACATTGATCAGAGACAATGGCCTCGGTAATATATCATTAGTGTCGTGATTCACTTCAAACCACCAGAAATCACTGGTTCATACAGGAGACACTACTCATAGTAAAAAGTTTTGCATAGCATTAATCTATTGCCTCTAATGTTTTCTGGAGTCAGATCTTTTCTTTGATCTGTTCTGGGGTCAGTCATTTTTATTGTAACTGTATGGATTAACATGTCAACTGTTTGAATGCAGCTGACTGTGTTTATGCTGTCTATATTCTTATTGGTGTTGTGCATTAAGACTCTTGTTATCCTTATGTAATATATTCCAGATCACTTTGGAATAAATGATCTTGTGTTAATGAAATGCAGTGATTAATTGATTAAATTAGAAAAGCCAAGAGCAGTGTGACAGAGAGAAAATGAGAAATAGAGATTGTAATACAAGGGAGTAAATTGGCTTCGGCAGAACTATGTCTTTTCATTGGTGTGATTACACAAGCTGACGCTCCATTCTGTTGGCCAGCCATCGTTTTGTAGTCAGAGAGCGGGAAAATAATCCTTCTCAACAGCCAGTCCTTCCATGACATGAAAATATTTTTAGAGAATTCTCCCAGACATACAGCTACTGTGTGTGAGGCTGGATTTATTATACATCTCTGAACATTACTAACAATGACAAGATGTTTATGTCTGTTTGTGCATTTGCATGGGAGTTTGTGTAACTGTATCACTCAAAGATAGTTTCTGCATTGTGATCATAATGTATCCACTTATACTGCCATTATAATCATAATTAATTGTGATAATGTAATTATTTTGTAATTAACCTGATATGTTGTAAACTATTGTATGTGCTAGAAATGTTACATTTAAAACCCTTATGCAAGCGTTTACAATCTATGTACTTACATAATCCTCTGTTAATGCATTGGTGCATTGTGTTACACAGCTTTTAATTTTGAATGGTATTAGTGTCCTTTACAGACAGATAATGACTAATAGCAGTGTGCCAGGCCTGTTTGATTGACAGCCCATGGTAATTGAGCTTGATAGTGTACCCCCTACTGACCTCGTGAGTGACACGTCCTGAACCCAGCATTGAGTTCCCAAAGTCAAGGGCCTGCATTACCATACTGCACTGTCAGAGAGGAAGAGAGAGAAAGAGAGAGAGGAGCAGTGAATGGCTCTCCTTCTCAAAGGTGTTTAATTATCTTCACTCAGGACCCTGCCCCACCTGCTCCCTCATGCCAGCTGACACAACAAACAACTGCCAACAGATGACAGACAAATTAACTGGAGCACACCTGTAGAAAAGCCCTCCATTTTCTTACCAGTTAGCCCCTCCGCTTAACCACACACCCTTTTGGGACTCAACAATACTGCTCTCATTGTGAGACAGGAGAAAACTATGTTAACTATCTCCAGCAAGCTGCAATTATTAGTAATGTGACATGAATCAGTCTCTGGCCGGGGTTTGCGTCTTTTAGTCACGCATTGCTGCAAAGAATAGTATTAAGAGCCCTCACACGCCAGCCATGATGTCTAATCAAAACGCTATTTGTGTCGGCTTTAATCGGGCTCTCTCTGGACTAGCCAAGCTTTTCACTCTTTCCTTCTCGCCTCCCTGTCTCTTAAATGAATCAACACTATTTGGGGAAAGAAATGAAATGAGAGCTGCCAATGAGAATTATACAGCATGCAGAGCTGCGATGACCACTGGAAGGCCCACCTTGTTTCCTGAAACTCAATGTCAGAGTGAGAGGCCACTTCCTCCATCTCTATATCATACTGTTGGAGTACAGGGAGAAACTTGAAAAGTAGAATCTGTACACATACTTTCCAAAATATCGCAATGAAAATGAATGTGATGGATCAATGAAATGAAAATTATGAATTCTGTTCAGGCATAAATAATAAGAAAATTGAAATTGTAAAAGTTATATATATAAAAAAAGTTTCTTGTTTTAGGGCAGGCTAGATTAGTGGGGTCAGGCTTGTCTGTCTGGAGGGAAGTTAGGCTGTTTGATGGCTTACTTTAGCAGAAGTATCCACAGGAACTTCTGCTGAGCCAGGCATTAATGTCCACCTAAAGCTTGTAGGCAGCTTTCAGCACTTACTTAATGTCTGAACTACTGTGCTGAAGCAGCTCAGAAATGGACACACACTCTCTCTCTTTCTCTCTCTCTCTTTCTCTCTCTCTCTCTCTCTCTATTGTCTCATCCCTTAATCTCCTTATCAGTTTTTTCTTTCTGTCTGTTTCTTAATACTGTTTCCAAAAGATGCTGACAGTATTGTCTTATGTGCGTTGATGGTGTCACTGTAACTCCCAGCACACTTCTGTAAGCACAGACGATGTGTAAGAGACAGAGAAAAGACAGACAGATGGATAGACATATAAATCGATATAGCTGAGAAACATTTAAAGAACACTTGAGGGCTACAGTAAAAACAAATTTCTCCCATACCTCCATTTGTTTTTTGTCCCTCATGAGGAATTCCTAATTTCATAAAGAATGAGTCTATTTCATCTATTTCTCCATTGGTATTCTGGCCCTGTCTCTATCTCCAGCAAGTCAATAGATTTCAATGTCAATTTTGGCTCTGAGCTGCAGCTCATTTTAAACCAATCAGCCTCCCCATTTATGAGCAGTGTATAGCAAACCGTTATTAATATATCAAGTCAGTTCAGCTTCATTCTTTTCAACCCAGGTAATGGGAGCTAGCATTAGCACTCACAGCAGGACAGTTTTGGAAGAAGCAGGAAAGTTAATTAGAATGTTTAGCCAGGTCATTTTAATCTTTATATCTACAAGCGATTGTTTCCGTTTTTAGCAGGGTCTTTAGGCATGTCAAAAACACATTATGTACAAAATACAACATATAAATACAACACTAGGTGTACTACATGTCTTTTGTAAAACAGTGAAAGCAAGCTGTGTAAGTTTTAAGTTCTGTGGTGTCCCCTGTTGTTTACTTTGGGAACTGCAGTTTTATTTTTATCTTTTACATTTAAACCAGTAGTTTAATCCAACTACCTTTCCACTTTGTATCTCTCTCTCTGTCTCTGACCCTTTCCCACATACAGATACGTAAAACGCACTAATACCAATGACTAACTTGCAATGTACTTGCCAGCATCCGTAGGCATTAGTTATCCAGGTAGGTGGGCTCTCGCCTGGTCCCCAGATAGGGGCCTCATGCTGGGCCAATGCCCTGCTGTCAGCAGACCCCCCAGGTTACCCACAAGCTATCCACGACGAAATGTTTGTGGCCTGTTTAAATCAATGCAGCCTCTTCTGTTGAAGAGGTTAGAAGCAAGTTTAAGTGTGCAGAAAAAGCAAGATGTGGTGCTGGTCAGGTGCATTTGTATGAGTGGCCTCAAATGCCCTGTTTTATAATGGCCATGCTTGGCATCACTTGTGTCCTTTAAAGGTGAGGAGGTATTAATGCATGTTTTAACTTCATCTCTGGGGGGCTATTGCGGGGTATTAAGGATGCGTAAACCTCATGGTCTTTTTTTCTTGCTGTGCTGTGGAGAGAGCCCTCTTGCTTTATTTAGCCAATCTCCTTGGAGACTTTCTGGACACAAACAAAGTCAAACCGGATCCTTTTTTCTTTTGCTGCTCCTCTAATGTTTACACCACTTCCTGTCACATTAGTTCTTATGCTGATTTCAATGCATTATGGTCAAATTTAGTCCTGCACAGTCTTTTTTATTCCAATTAAATTGTAGTCCAGTGCTTGAGGAATCACTTTAGTTACACTAATCAAGTTACCTTACCAAGGCTTAATGAAACACATTTGACTAAAGTGGTGTTATAAAATGGATAGTTATGCCTGTGTGGTTGGTCTGGTGGATGCGCTGTGCTTGAGGCAATGGTAAAATGCTAATAAATGCACATCTGTGACCACACATTCTATTTTAATGCACTAAGTTGCTATTTTGCTTTGCAACCACAACCAGTCTACAGTTAAATTAATGGCTATATTACTTGGTGGACTGTTTATTCTAAAATTTAGCAATGATAAATGTAACTATTGAACACTAGTCTGTTTTTAAATAAGGCTGCTGCTTCTAGTTCATAAGAACCAACATCTTTAGTCTGTAATGCAGTCTTCAATTCACTTGAGTTCACCCCTTAACCTTTGTAAAATCACTGTAACGCATGGCCTCTCAAGGCTTATTGCTTTAGTTGATAATTTTAGCTTACAGACACCAATAATAGAGGGGTAATTTAAAACATGTTCCTAAACTATATGAACTTCATCATTTGCACAAAAACTTTTTTGTTCTGTAAATTGCTTTTATAAACTGCTTTTTTGGTTTGAATTACCAACTGTTATTCAGTAGTCTTTTTGAACACCTTATAATTAATTTAGCTTTTCACATAATCATATTTTGCTGTCCATCACTTTCCACACCTCATTTAAATCTGCCTATAAAACTAAAGGGTAAGACAAGAATCTTATCTTTATACACTTTTAATTATTTCATCTTAGGTGGCATTCATTTTCTTCCAAAGTTATAAAAAGGGAGTCAGCTGAAATAAGAGAATAAAAGCCCCAATAAATTACATTGATAATTCAAGAAATTAATAATTTTCATTTAATAGTTTCTGATGAACTGACAAGTCCATACCTGATTCCAATTCTGAGCCTACCTTGGTTGCCATGGCAACATCTTATATCGGCTGTTACCATGATTACAATGCTGGATGCAGATGTACTGTATCCACTGTCTGATTTAATTTTAGTCGTAAACAACTAAATTTGCTTTATTTTATGTAAGTGCCTTAGTGCTCATTCTCTCACACATGAAACAGATGAGGCCATTAATTGAGTTGCAGAATGTTCTTTGACCAGACATTTTACACTGCCCTGCTAGAAGAAAAACTCATCTCCACTAATTCTCAAGCGTCAAAGTAAAAAGCTCTGTGAAATGTGTAAAACCAAGTTGAGGATTGGCTGTTACATTCGTTAAAATGAACTGATTTAGTTTTAGTTGCCATGTTCGTTACTCTTGCCCTTTTATATGAATTTTAGAATCACGATGAACAATAAATTGACTCTGTCTTTCAAGAGTTTCCCTCATCCTTTAACAAACTTATATTTTGCTCTATTAGTTGGTCTGTTTGTGTGTGTTCTTGTAGCTCAACTGGTAGAGCATTGCGTTAGCAGCGCAAAGGTTGTGGGTTTGATCCCAGGGAACACAAGTACTGATAAAAATGTATACCTTGAATTCACTGTAAGTCGCTTTGGATRAAAGCGTCTGCCTAAATGAATAAATGTAATGTAAAATGTTTGTAATTGGCCCCTACCTTTTAAAAATAGCTAGTGGAATTCTTTAGGGGATTAATGTGTGTGACAGGTTTGCATGGATTTTTATGGGTATTTGTAAGCAAATGTGCCTGTCTTCCAGGCAATGTGTTTCCTTTAAAGATATCTGTGGATAGATAGATAGATAGATAGACAGATAGACAGATAGATAGATAGATAGATAGATAGATAGATAGATAGATAGATAGATAGATAGATAGATAGATATCTCTCTATGGCAGGATACCATATAACCTTTTCAAACA
>JAZGTK010003032.1:0-28884 GCA_036877625.1 Ambastaia sidthimunki | reverse complement strand
GACGAGTGATAGGCAAATGTTTGCCTGCAGAGTTTGCAAACAGCCTTTTTAGGGTCGTCCTTCGACTTTTTAAAATGATCCCACACTTTGGGCTTTTTTCCTGACATATTTATCAGCATCAGCAGACTCTCTCCCTCAATGCGCTTTGGTGTAGCGCGAGGCACGAGATCGCGTTGATCTGTCGTTGCTTTGATGTCATACACTGACTGCGCAGCCCCTGATTGCGCAATTTCACGTGATTTTTGCGACTAACCGACTAATGAAAATGTATTCGACCAAGCCTTCTTCATATCGACTAACGATTAGTCGACTATTTGGGGGCAGCCCTAGTATTATCTACACATCACAATTGCACTGTAAAGGTTCTAAAACTGTACTTAAAGCAAATGGTGCATATTTTGCACTTATGTTAATAAAAATGATGTTCTCTCATGTTCTTTAGTCAGGATTAGGCTACTAAATCAAATGTTATTTCACTTTGGAGTATGGATGAACAGGGTTATACACAAAAGGCTGTTTATATATCTGGGCTAAGGGGGGCACAAGATCATAATCTGCCCATGGGTTAAAAGGGTTATTTTTCTAATAATGTTATATGTTATGTGTAAAAAATGCGTCGCATACATAGCACCCCCCACCATTGCCCACCTCCCGGGCATGAAAAAAGTTCAGGCTCAGGATTTTTTTCCACTATCAGCCCTGAATATGTGCTACATAATTTTCAAAAGACAGATTACTGTCTAATATGACACCCGAGTCTTATACTGTATTGATGTTACATCCTTCTATTTGAAAATTGTGTTCAGAAAGCTTCTGTTTACATGGGTTTGGTCCAATAAGTAATATCTCTGTTTTATTTTAAAGAAGAAAATTACAGGTCATCCAATACTTTATATCTTTAACACAGTCTGATAATTTAGATAAGGTAGGAATATCTTCTTATCTTGAGGTAATATATAGTGGCGTATTAACCGATATGAATCCCATGACTTCTAATATTTCAGAGGGATAAATAAGCAGCATGAATAATGTGAATAGCAAAGGGCCTAAAACAGATCTTTGAGGCAGGCCACATTTCATTGGTATTACTTTTGATGATTACCAATTTAAATGAACAAAATGGTAGCGGTCTGACAAGTAAGATCAAAACCACTGCAGTGCCTGCCCTGGAATGCCAATGTAATTTTGTAGCTGATCTAAGAGTATATCATGGTCTATAGTGTCAAATGCTGCACTATAAGGGCTATGCCTGCAGGCAGTATTTTATTACACCATTCCTTGACCCAAACACCAGATCACAAAACCCTTACAATGCAGCTCTTGACAGGACAGGGGCACACATTAAAATAACCTTTGGGCAATTAAATGGAAGATTTCAGTGTTTGAAAAGACTGAGGGTTGCACCTGAAAGGGCCTGCAACATTATTGTTGCATGTGTCGTATTACACAACATTTTCACCAAAGGAGAGGACGCCCAGCTGGTGCACTTGGACCAACGTAGTGACAGAGTTGCATTAGACAGAATTGTGGAACACTGTTTATGATAAGTGTTTAATAAAAAGACAAGACAAATACCCTTTAAGGTCCCTTTTGTAACGGACACGTGAAGTCAGTAGGATCCATGTGCAGCTTTATTAAAGAATAACAGTACAGACAGGCAATGAACAGATTGATTGCGGGTGTGTAGAAAGGGGCGTGGTCGGCCCCAGGCAGTTGACCCATGGGAAATGTAGTTTACTCAAATCAATACTCAGGCGACGGTTCCTGCTGACGGCCAGGAGGAGGCGGTGCAGGAACCTCAGACGTAACACCTTTAAGTTGTATTTAAATTATTCTTTGTAAATCAATCCAGAAATCTTTTCACGTCACATTACCAGGAAAGTTAAATTGAATGTAATATTTTTAAAAATTTGTATGAATCAACAAAAACAGATTTCCACAAACAACTTATTACGAATGAACCACGGATAAGAAATGTTTGTGAACATATTAAGGGTGTGTGGCAATATCAGGTCACATGCCCAGGAATGTAAATTGATGTGAACATTGTAATATTTCAGAAAACCATTAAAAACACAAAAAATACATATTTGACACACCTGACACAAAACAGTGTAACATGTTGGAGGAGCTTCTGATTAGTTAACAGGGGTTGTGACATCAAAAGGTTATATTTATTTGAATAATTCAAAAACATTTACAAAAGTTAAATAAATTACAAATGTTTAAAAAACATCAAAAATACAGTAATTAAATTTTCTATAAGCCTAACTATGTGGAAGAAATTTACAAACATACAACAGGTTATGTGACACCATTGAGTCACATAAGGAACATAAATATTGTATTTGCATAAATACTTTTAGTTACATTCATGTAAACAAAAAAGACATCCCTTTAATAAAATGCCATGTAATGGATGTGGCAGGTGTTTGTAAAAGCAAGGGGTCAAGGTTCAGGGCTGTCTCAAGAATTGTTACCATAAACTTTCATAAGTAACGATATGCCAAGCTTCAAACTGTTAATTAGCCTGATGTGTCCAACATTTTATTTAACTTTGCCAGTGTTATTTTCACTACCCCAGCTTTTGTAACTTCACTAATATTACCATTTTGCCAACAAATGCTTTAGTTGATTATTCTATCATAACCATGTCGTAATTGAAACAATTGCTTTTACACACACAAGATATTGTGTGCAATTTCACGTTACGGTTTAAAATGAACACCCACCAACCTGTTAAAAATCAACTGTGGCAGGTAACGATGTCACATCTCTGGATGGTTTGTTTCACAAACTGTTAACTCAATTCATTACTTAATCTGTGCAGATTTAGCGCTCAATCAACCCATCTGTCGATATGAATATTAAATATAATATTATAATTGACTATTTTTGCATCCAAAACTGGTCATTATTGTGATTCGTTTAAATCAAGATGAGTTTTTGAAAATGGGGGTAGTTGGATTTGTAAGGACAGTCTTTGAACGGGGTCTGTGAAAAAACAGTGACTTTGTGTGCTGAAATAGACCTTTATCCCAGCAGGATTACCCGGAAGTTTTCATTGATTCTTCCGGTTTAGCTAGCAAAACAAAAGCACCAACACATCGGATGACATCCTCTCTGTTCACACTGCCAAAATTTGGCCAAGAATATGTGGTTTACTTGGTGAAAGAACGTACCAAATTGAAGCTGGACAAGGGATATAAGTACTTCGAAAAGTTCAGTTTTAATTTCAAGTCAATTGCAGTGTCAATGTATTCTGGTTGCTTCAGCGTATTACTAAGAGGGATTTTGCTACGAATTTTGACTACACTGACGAAGCCTAAATAAAGCAACCTGTAAAGCAGTATGTCGATTTACAGAATTTGAGCAAATAAATTATATTGTCATGTTATCAATTATTTATAATCAAGACCACTTTTAGCTGGATAAGTTTAAAGTTATCAGTTTCCAATGGGCTGTAATGACATCCATCCTTTGCATGCAGTGTCAGATAAAGTGAACGGAGAGGTATTAGAACAGGTAAGCTGCTGCTGGTCAGTGTAAAAGCACAAGGAGCTCTACAAACTACAGTTTCTACAGATAAGGGTGTCATTATTTAGAGCAGCCGGGTACGCTTCAATAACACCGGGGAGAGGTTTCAACCATTAGTTTTGACTGCGTTGCAATGGTACCGGAAGCAGTAATACATACTTCATTTACCGGAAATAGGAAGTGTGATAAAGGTCTTTAAGGAAGACTTAACTTTCTCTCTATTTATCTTTTTATATGTAAATATATATGTAATCAGTGCATCGCTGCTATTTTTACTTTGTTTATAATGATTTTGTCAGATTTATAAATCAGAATTTTGACAGAGCAGCAGGTTTTAAGCGACTGCTGCTTAACATTTTGTTAAAATGGGCATTCAGTTGCTACATTTCATACTCGCGCTATTCGTGAGTTTTCAGCTTAAGCTTGTTTTGACTGCACCAGACAGAAAGCAGAACAACCTCTTTTCTGTATGCAGATTTATCACCGACTGTGTCATTTTCAACCTTCAACAGGGGTTTTTTAGTTACACATTTTAAACATGTGAATATCTTTGTGTTATATACATTATATACATACAGCGTCAACGAGAAGCTGCGAATAAGAAACCGGATTCAGTCTCGTTCTAAAAACAGAAAATATATGAACCAAAACAGCTTTAATGAGGATTCGACTGTATTAATACAGAGTATGTGCTCAGAGAGGTGTAAAGACAGACAGAATGTAAATACGACACAATGACGTCGTGAATATGCTAATTGGCGCATGACATCACCTGGCATCTTTGTCACCCTTTTCACTCCTGACTTGTTTGCAACTACGTAGTTTCATCTGTAGATTACTGGGGCCGTACACTGCACGCAACACACCGCAGCAAAGCGCTGTCCCACAGAATGTATAGTGCTACAGTCCAACTAAAATGGTTATTTTTAGGGTTATGCTCTGTTCAATTCAAATTACACTGATATAAACACATTTTCTTTAAATACTGTAGCTGTAGCCTGATTCAACAAGTTTCTCCACAGTTTAAATGAAGTTCCCCACTTTATGTTTTGTTATGCCTATATTGCAGTGTAGTGTAGTGAGTGACATACATTTTATTCACTCACATGATCTGTGATGCAGATTGTCTCACTAATGTAGAGGCATAAGAGAAAGCTATAAGCACCACAAGTATATGTATATGTAAATTATGTAAAATGCCCATTCTAGTTCTGTGTTGTTTTATGTAGCACCTTGGTCCTGGTGAAACGTTTCTTTTTACTATGAACTTGTATATAGCTAAAATTACAATAAACTCCACTTTGACTTTGAAACTAGCCTGGTTCAGCTCATGACTCCAAAATATTTAGAGCAACTGGCACAAGGTAGGTTAAACGGTCAGTATCGAAGACACTTTCACCAATTTCTAATTGTAAAACAATGCATTATTGTTACTCTATACCGGTGAATACTCGGGAGTTTTGCTGGGAGACCAGGGATATCCCTGTCTGCCTTATCTCCTCACGACGAGCCTCAGACAGAGGCACAACACAACTATAACATTGCCCAATGACACAAAAACCAAAGGTTATGTGTCATTGTTTTGTTGTGACAGCGCTACTTGCATCGTTTTCCAGTTTTTTTATTTCCAGCTTTAACTTCTTATATTGGGTGTCTACATCCAGATGTATTTGTTTAAGGAGGAAGCGCTTACACGCGTTCTTGAACATTGATCTGTTATGTACCTGCTCAGTCATTGATTTAAAATTAAGAACTACACAAGCTGAATCTCAGAGCGCCGGCATTGTTTCTGTATAGACTTGCACTTCCGATCATCTAAAACGCCCCTTTAGCAAACAAGTGTGGTGCTTATTGCTTTTATCTCAGTTTATTCCTGTGATTATAGCTAGCTTTTGTATGTCTACACATAAAGCGCACTCTGACTCACGGAACAGCGGAACAGCGCACTGCGCCAAACCTACGTGCACAGTCGCCTCGACAACGCTCAGGTAGCGCTTGTTAGCATATATCTGTTTACTGCGGTAAAATCCATTCTGATGGACTAAAAAAGGTACGTTTTTACTACATTATTACCTTTGTCAGACTTTAGTTATAAAGTAACATATAAATGTGCGAAAAGCAGAAAAAAAAATGGATTTGGATGTGACCAATGATGCTAACTCAGGGTGTTTGTATAGCTAATACGCTAGCATAAGTGTATTAAACGCATTATAATCAATTAATCATTTATTATAAGAACTTCCTAATAGCAATATTATATCACACTTTAGCTTGAAAACCGTAATTGTGTTGAATTGTTTGTATTGCGTTGACTCGTGTGATTTGTCTTTGTTTTCACGGGGTAAGTGCTAATGCTAAAGAAATAATTGCATCTTAGGATCTTTATTTATAATAAACCAATAATGAATCATTCTTTTGAGTGTGATAATAGTATTCTAGGTGCTATGTGTCGATATTTTTAGGCAACATGTGGCCAATTTGCTGTGAAACATTTCAGAATTTCTAAAGGCTGCATGTTTGTTGTGTTTTTGTGTTTAGTTGACATGTCACGGATTATAATAGGAGAATATTATGAGTTTCCTGAAATGGTTTTTTTTTGGGTGCTGGGAACTTGTGATGAAACGTTTAATATTATTGGGTATGCTAACGAAAAAACAAACTAAAATATAGGTGCAAGCAGCGATTATCGGGTTCAAGAGCCATAAGACCTTTGCATGGGTCTAAAAATATTACAAATTAGCAGGTGTTTAAAACCGCTTGTTAAATAACTTAGCAGTAGTAATTTTGATATGTCATACTATTTAATACATTTCAAAATGGTTGGCGAACGGTTAATCAGTTCCCACCAAAACCAGTTGACAGATTCGACATGACCCAAGGTATCATGATTTTGTGACAAATGTTTTAAACGTTATGAGAAAAAAAGAGCCAATTTTCAAATCTTGGGACCTGTAGGTGGCACTATTCCCAAATTTGGCTTGGACCCCAGATGCTGATGAAGTGTACTAAGTTTTGTGTCGATCGATCAAAGAATGTCTAAGAAACAACCTCCAAAACAATTTCGAAATTAAGTTTGCGACATTATAACTTTTGAACAAAGATGAAATTAAAAATTATGTTCAGTTGATTTTGTGTGCCTCGGTCCAAAGATCATATAAGCCAATTTTCGTATTAAAAAAAGCTGAATTGAAAAAGCTGAAAATTGAAAAAAGGAGCACTAGCGAAAAAAACTGAATACTGTACTTTTCAAAATGGCTGCTACTGTAATGTGTGGAGTTTTAATGTAACATATGGAGTGTGATGATTATGATGAGTCAAATCAGATGTACTAAGTATAAAGTATTTTTTTAGATCAAATGTTTTAAAAGTTATAGCCATAAGTGAATTTTTGAACTGATGGTGGTGCTATAGAATTGGTCTTCGAGACCCAAAATTTGGTTAGATTACTATTGACCACCACTACAAGTGTGCCAACTTTCATCATTTCCTATGTACAAGGGCTGCCATAGACTCTTATTGGGGAATAATAGTACTAACAATTCCCCCCCCAAAAAACATTAAACTAAATAATTGCCATTTTTAGGTTATGTCAAAGTACTAAGGTATAACCATCTGATGCAAACTGTTCCATGGTATAACCCTAGCACTTTATAGCAGAGGGTTTAAATAATTAAATTCCATTGTAGGGTGTCATCATAGTGTTCCTGTAAAGAGCCAATCACAATTTCTTTTTGAGCCCAAGCACTGAAAGTGCGAAGGGCGCTATTGTGTTCTTTAGGTCTATTAAAAATGAGAAAGTTTTCCTTTAGTCCCCATAACATGCTCAAAAAGTCTTGAAACTTGGCACACACCTCAAAGTTGTTGAAAGGCTGGCACGTAGGTGGGGCATGCTTAGTAGTGCCCCCTGTTATAGGGCACAAAATGATGCTGCATATATCAAACATACAAGCATGCACAACTTGGTACGTGTATTGGTATTGGTTATGTCAAACAGAACAAGTTTCGCCCTGACACCCATTAGCTCTGCCCAACAGGAAGTCTTCTTAAATACCTCTCCAAGGGATTTCATATGATTGGCACCAAATTTGGAGATTAAAGATTTAAAATTGTGAACTTTGATTTATAACTATGAGTCACAGTAGTGTCACCAACTGGCAACGGGTGCAAGCGCATCACTTAAAACAAACTTTAAAATGATCCACTTGCATTTAGCAAGTCACTTCAGGCTTAGACAGAATAATGTAGAGACATGGCTGATGTAAAGTTCTAAAATGATTTGTGATATACATATCTCTTATATCAACAGTATGCATTTAAATTTAGGTCAAACTTCAGAATATGTTTTTTGTGGTGGGCTGATGACTATTGACTATTGTATTAAGTCTCGGTCATACCTCCATAGTCACCTCGCATTTAACCAAGTGACTTCAGACTTGGTCAGAATAATGTAGAGACATGGCTAATGTAAAGTTCTAAAAATGATTTGTGATATCTTAAATATATTGTTGCCATGCTTAACATGCTTGAAATGGCATGAAGTTTGGCACACACTATACTGACATCTCATTTGCTTGGGAACATATGATTATGTAGTTAATATTTAAGATATAGTAGTTTATAATAATACCTTCAGGGTGTGGTCATGTTTTGTGTTGTTACTTGCTATACTATTTTAACTTTTAAGCAGTATTTGGTCATTCTTTTTTTTATAATTATTGGGCAGCTTTAATAAGTATTTGTCTATATGAGATATTAGTACTTTAAAAATGTAGGACTGTGTCAGTGAACTACAAAAAAAGCTAAAACGTGTATAAAATGCAGCAAAACATGTAAAAATTGCTATATATGTTTTAATCTAATGGTGTTGAATTTCAAAACCACAAGCTATTTTTTTGTGCAGTGTTGCTGGCTCCAGAGGTGCTGCATGTCTTTTGGTAAACAGCTATGGCTCGTCAACACAGCTCGTCTAAGCTCTATGGGAATGCTCAGTTCCTTCAGGCTGTCTCGTGCACAGATCATGACTCTGGAGTAGAAGATGAAGATGACAACTCCAGCAGCCCTCTCCTCCCTACAAAAAACTTCAACATCTATGTAGCTTTTCAAGGGAATATGACCGATGAGGACTTTCAGGAGAAGCTGGATGCCATTTTAAATGGGATGCCAAATATGCTATTACTAGGTCAGTCTTTGGTTTTAAATTGTAAACATGTTAGATATAGAGATAGATAATTTGATAATCAGAAAGGATTTTGCAGTCTGATGCGTTTCCTAATGTATCCAGGTTTTATGAATTTAAAAGAATAATTCACTTCCCCTCCATTACTAGTATTTAACTTCCAGTTATAACACATACAGCATCAGAGTACTTGGCATCAGTGACCTCAAACCTGGCACATCACTATAACTTAATCTAAAGGCAGATGTGAATAATGTTTCAGACCTTTGGTGGAGGGCAGGGTTTTCAATGATTAATTTAATTTTCAATTACATTCTGTTATCTTTATTACACAGAGTTGTCTTATGGACCACATTACCAGTATTGTTATGTTTTTAATGTCCTTTGTTGAGCTATGAACTGTTCTACAGAAAGAGCTGTTTGATCATTAGATCATTTACTGTTTAACCCCCACAGGTGTTCCAGCTATTTTCAGAATCAGAATCAGAAAGAGCTTTATTGCCAAGTGTGTTCACACACACAAGGAATTTGTCTTAGTGTTAGGAGCTTCCAGTACAGAAAAGTACAAACATAGTGCAGACATACATAAGTTAAGGTAATAAAAAACACTAATATTAAAAAAAGAGTATACAATAAATTATAAATAACAGTGGTAATAAAAATATACAGAAAAAAGATGTCCATAGACAGAACTTTGAATGTGCATATGTGCTATATACAGAATGTTTGTGAGTGGATACACATGACCAGTGCTGAGGTGTGTTAAGTGTGGTTCAGGTGGGAAATGGCTGTTCTTGTGTCTGGCTGTTTTGGTGCACAGCGCTCTGTAGCGCTCTGTAGCATTTCCAGCGTACAATCACATACAATTTGTGTTTTATTAGATAATGTCAGTTGTCTGTAGTAGAGTGTTATTAAATGCCAGAATGCTCTCATATACCAGACTGGTATATACCTTTTGCAGAATACTTTGTGTAATGGTAAACTTACTTAATTTCCACAACAAAAATAATTCCAATTTGCTTTCTTACAAATGAGATCCATGTTGTATGACGAATTTAGTTTGCTATCATTTATGTTATGCAAATTCAATTCAGTTTTATTTGTATAGGGCTTTTCACAGTGTTACATTGCTTCAAAGTAGCTTTACACAAAATATAAGAAATTAAGACATTACACACAGAAAAGAAGTTGCCACTAATGCGCCGGTTGCTAACTGTGTACTGAGACACGCGCCTAAGACTACGCATGCATGTTGGCTGCTCTAACGTTAGCCTGAAAAAAGTTTAACGCCGTTTAAGCATAAGAAACAACACTTACGGGACAGATTGTGTCAGATTCTGTTGCCGATTTAAAATGTTCATTCATTGTAGCAGTTTTTGAGACTTCAGAATTCCCTCATACTCTGAGGTAACGTAATTCCGCAGCAGACTGCAGAAAAAACGGGTTGCACTGCACAAGTCTGCAGGGGCTCTAATTTAGAAATAAGAGCTAACACATAAAATATACTGCAAACTAATATATATTACGGCCCTGTAAATTAATGCAAGGAATGACAAAATTGACAATGATGAAAAACGCAATCCTCCTTCTTGCTCAAAATAAAATGAGGAATAACAATGACAAAATAAATCTAAAACAACTAACATTGTATGAAATTCAACAAGCCATAACGTGATTAGTGTAGTTAGCTAGCCAATAGTTTGTGCTTGTAAACGATATTAATAGCTGAAGTTAACAGTAACATGAACAGAAACATTAAGGTCTGGTTACTTCTTCATTTCCTTAATTCCTCTTCCGTAACTTGTATTCCAGCTTCGATTAAAAACTCGATAAAGGGGGACAAACCGCCATTTTCTCTCAATTAACTTGTGCATGGAATGTGCAACACGCAATATGGTAGAATAAGTCCCGCCTTCTAAATTGAACAGCCAATCGCCAATTGGTAAATTCATTGCGTCATCGCAGCTGCCGTTAAAAGCTCCGGTTGCAATGAATGATTATGGGAGCTGATCAGATGGGAATTTAAACTGAAATTTACTTTTAACGGTAATTTTCCAGTGTATGAAAGGGGCGCTATTTTCTTGGTACTTGAATAGACCATATCATGATCCTGTATGGTTTAAATCTATCCAGTTATAATTTACATAAAACAACGCAATGTAAAGACTAGCTGAAAGTTATTAATGAAAATTACATAGTTCATACTGACCAAGAATTGGATGGAAATTAACCTGTAGCCTTTTTTTTTACTTCAATAAACACCCACTGTTTAAATTAAGATTTTGTAATCTGTGATTTGCTGCATAATTTGCCTGTACCTTATCTTGTTAAAAGTACAATTATGTACCTTTTACTGTCAGAACTGATTTTGTACCTTTAAATTAAAACAAAGGTCCACAGTTGTCACCTTAAGGACCATTTCCTGTACCTTACATGGTACTTTGGTGGCAAATGTGCCTTTAGGTACAGAAACAATACCCCTATTTTCTGTGTGTAATAAACAAATTTAAAAAAAGGAATACAAAATTTCACACAATATATGGTATTAAAATACACACAATACACACAGAACAAAATACATAAGTAATATATGTTAAAATGAATATTTTGATTAAAATGATTATAGAATCCTAAGCTTAGTATATGTCAGCAGTCTCCCAGTAAGCAAGCCAACAGGCCAACAGTGGCAAGGAACCAAAACTCCAGTAATATATAGATGGAGAAAAAAACCTTGGGAGAAACCAGGCCTAACTGGGAGGGCCAGTTTTCCTCTGGCACGTTAAAGCTGCAATTTGTAACTTTCCTGGATATAAACGTAGTGCTGGTATTAGCGATTTATAATTTTATTAATTTAAAACTATTGGGTCTGATTGCGTCAAACACTAAGGAATGTTACAAGCAGAGGCGGCAGAATGTTACAATTGCAGCTACAACATCTCACTGCTGTGACAGAGCAGGGAACAAATATGGCATTAAGCTAATCTAGGGGTTAAGTATGTTAAAAGTCCATTAAAGTCCATCCAGGTTGTTCCATCCTGTCTCCGCCACCATCCAGGCCTGCCGCAGCTGGCTACAGTTCCTTGGGGAAATAAAAGACAGACAGACTTAGTGAGAGCCAGCAGATCAGTTCTTATAGGAAGTGTTCCCGGTTCTGGTTACCTAATTAATGCAGCCTAACAACCCCTTAAGAGATTTGAGTTATAAATCCAAAGGATTATGTGTAGGCTAGATTAAAGAGGTGAGTTTTTAATCTAGATTTAAACTGACATAATGTATCTGCCTCCCAGACAACACTGGGTAAACTTCCAGAGTTTGGGCGCCAAATATAAAAGAGATTTACTACCTGCGCTTGATTTTGAGATTTTTGGTATTATCAGCTGGCCAGAGTTTTCCGATCGCAGTGAACTTGAAGGATTGTAATAAGAGAGGAGCTCACTTAAGTACTGAGGAGCTAGATCATTCAGGGCCTTATAGGTAATGAACAGAATTTTAAAGTTTATATGATATTTAATAGGTAGCCAGTGCAGTCTTGACAGAATCGGGCTAATGTGGTCATACTTGTATGTGCTGGTAAGGACTCTGGCTGCTGCTCTTTGGACTATTTGGAGTTTTTTTATTAAACCTGCACCTGCATGGTGTGTGTGCTAGGACAGCCACCTAATAAGGCATTGCAATAATCAAGCCTTGATGTCATGAATGCATGAATTAATTTTTCTGTGTTTGACATAGAGAGCATGTGTCGTAGTTTTGATATTTTTAAGGTGAAAAAATGCAGTTTTACAGATATGGGAAATGTGGTTTTCGAAAGACAAATCGCTATCGAAAAGGACACCCAAATTCTTAGCTGATGTAGCAGGCTTTATAGAGCATCCATCAATGTCAAAACAGTATTCTTGGTTGTTCTGTGTGGAAGATTTTGGTGCAATAACTAAAACTTCTGTTTTGTCTGAATTTAATAATAGAAAGTTGCTAGTCATCCAGGTTTTAATATTGACTATACATTTTTAGGTTAGATTTTAGATTAGATTCAACTTTATTGTTATTACACATGTACAAGTACAGAGCAACGAAATGCAGTACATTCTGCAGTACATTCAATACATTCTGATAATTTGATAAAATTATTTGTCTCGTTTGGCCTTGAAGAAATATACAGCTGGGTATCATCAGCATAACAATGAAAATTAACTTCATGTTCATGACTCCTAATAATTGGTCCCAGAGGTAGCATGTACAGGGTGAACAGTAACGGCCCAAGCACTGAGCCCTGTGATACTCCATACTGAACCTGTGATTGATACGACACCTTTTCATTTACAGCTACAAACTGGAAACGGTCAGATAGATATGATTAGAACCATGCCAGTGCAGTTCCATGTATGCCCACATAATTTTCAAACCTATTTAACAGAATGCTATGCTTAGTAGTGTCAAAGGCTAGTTCCCTGGGGTCAAGTTGTGTTTTTTTAATAAGAGGTTTAATAACTGACAGCTTGTAAGACCTAGGGACATACCCAACATCAGTGAAGAATTAATATGATGTAGAGGGTCTATAATTTCAGGAAGCATCTCCTTCAGTAAGCTGGTAGTATAGGATCTAGCATACATTTTGCTGATTTAGATGATTTGATTATTTTTGACAGGTCATCCTTATTTATACTAGAGAATGATTGGAGTTGTTCCGTGGGCAAATTGTGATGCATTATCTGTTCTGATGGCGTTGCAGGCATTTGGATGTTTGTGATATCTTTTTTTTTATTTAAAAAAAATCATAAAATCATTGTCAGAATGATTTAGTTCAGTGTCAGAACCAGTCAATGCTTTATTTTTTGTTAATTTAGCCACTATTAAATAAATGTCTAGGGTTGTGTTCATTTTCTTCTATAAGATTTGAAAAGTAAGCAGATTTGGAGCTTTTTAGAGCATTTAGAAAAATGTTTATAACAGCTAACAATGTCAACAGACTGACTATTTAATATAACATCCTGATGTAAGATCTGGATGGTTCAACTCAGTTATATTGCTCCGGTACTTTTCTCTGTCTGTCTGTTGAAGGTACTAAGAGACTGGAACCCAAGCAAATAGAGCCGTGGAACAGTGTACGAGTTACTTTCAACATCCCCAGAGAGGCTGCTGAGCGACTGCGCCTTTTGGCTCAAAACAACCAGCAGCAGCTTCGGGATCTGGGCATCCTGTCTGTGCAGATTGAAGGTATGAATGTGTAGAATAGTGCTCAGCCAAACCTTCCACTTCTCCGCTTAAGACAGGACACTCACAGAAAGCAGTGCAAGCTGCCAATGGTGCAAGTTGCCGGAATTAATTGTGATAAAAGAAGAAGGGTAGGTGATGCACAACATTACAGAGACTGTTATTAGACACAGCTTTTTTTTTTGCTTCATGGGTTCATAAAGGTGAGGGAGCCATTAATGTTGCTGTTGGACAGAACCGAGGCCAAGAAATAAGGATCAATGGACCACTTGGTGCCCCTGGTCAGATGAGGATGGATGTTGGTTTCCCCATGCAGCAGGGTCAGGGTAATTATGTTATGCGTATATGTGTGTGTTGTGTATGTTCTCTAAGCATACATTTGCTGGGAAATTATAGACTATGTGAGGTTTTATTTTTCAGCTGGAATGCGAATGAATAACCCTTCAGTGTCTATGATGCCCCCTGGGGCTAATATGGCTGCACAGGGTATGGCACAGAATAGTGGTGGACAGGTACACCCAAGAGCACCAAGACCATCGTCACAGACAGGTAGAGGTTTAAACCTTTAACAGAAGTTTAGTTCTTATTCTATAGAAAAGAATGTGTCATGTTTGTGCTTTATGGTTTATGCCTGAATGAAATTTCTGAATGTTTTTTAATTATGAAAGGCTCAAATTCATAAACAGGATTACTATTTTCGCATCACAGCTAAACCATGATTTGCCACCTGCTAGTCAGCTGCAGGTTTTATTAGAGGGAGGAACATTGGCCCTATTTTTTTCTTAGGATTTTTTTCAAGGTTTTAGGCCCCTTAACATGCTCAACTCATGAAACCTGGCACACTGTCAAAGTGACCTTAGGCATGGGCAATGGCTGGCACATGGTTGGGTCCAGGGGGCTTGGTAGCCCCCGCTGGTACGGGTCACAAACATACATTTTGAAGATGCTAAATTGTGATTGGATTGCCGATATCCTGAAGAGTGTTGCCATTGCGAGGGAAGCAATTTTTGGCAATAAAAGGAGAAGAAAGTGTCTCATATATTCTGCAGGCATTGAGTGATTTACATTACAACTTGGGAAGTATGTTTGGTGTTGTGGGCTGATCACAATGAAGTATGAGATATGGTGTGTCACAGTTATAGCGCCACCAGCTGGCAACAGGAAATTTCCATCCACTTAAGATGGACTTTAAATATTCTGCTATTATTTACAGAGTTAAATGCAAGTGCCTACCGTGCATTGCTTTCAGAGAAGCTCCTTGTGGCAGTGGCGCAATAGTGCTTGGGCCGTTATCGCTGCTTCCAGCTAATTTTTGTTTTTGTTTTCTGTATGTATACTTTAAATGCATATATCTGTTAAAATGAACTTTGTCATCTTTTAGGACATTTTAAGAGTCATTACAGCAAATAGAGTTACACTGCCTTCTTTTGAGACAGAATGTCCGTAATGCACAATTGTCATTTTTTTTTGACAATTTTTTTGACATTATGCTGTGTATGACCAGGCAAACAGTTGGTTAGCTAAATAAGTGAGTTGTTTAATTTTGTACAAGAGCATATAACCGGTGTTTTAGTCTTATGATTGTGCCTGTACCATTGTGCAGTGAATTTGCCATGTGCATTCGTCACCCAATTTTTGTACTGCGATGAGTGTTATACAAAGCAAAAAAGTCTGTGTTTACCCAAGTTTAACCGTTGTTTTTCTACATTTGTGTTCATATTTCTGTACCCAGTGATGTCAGGGCTGGCCTTACAGCAACAACAACTCCAGCATCCACAAGTGGGACATGGTCCACTTGGCACCATGGTCCCTCCAGGCCATCACATACAAGCCATGCAAGCAAATCGGCAGTTAAATCCTGCAGCCCTACAGCAGCTTCAGCAACAACAACAACAGCACCAACAACAGGTTCAGCTGGCCCAACTAAGTGGTGCACGTGGTCCTTTCAACCCCTCTAACCAGATGCCTGTTCCTTCTGGCTGGAACCAGTTGACCTCTGGTGTTCTCCAGCCACCACCTGTTCAGGGTTCAATGGGACCAGGTTGGAGAAAAACCCCACCTCAGCCACAAATGGGACAGCAGCAGCCCTCTTTGGCATCTGTTCAAACACCCAGTCATCCACCACCACCATATCCATTTGGCAGCCAACAGGCAGGACAGGTATTTAATACAATGACACAGCACCAGGCAGGGGCAAACCAATTTGCAACACCTCAGCCCAAAGGCCCCCAGGGAGCCCCAGGGGTGCTTAGCTCAAGAGCACCTCCTCCACTGCCTCCCTCCTCTGCTCCACAAGGGAATCTTTCAGCTAAGTCTCCAGGTTCTTCATCTTCCCCTTTCCAGCAAGGCTCACCCGGAACACCCCCAATGATGGGACAGGGACAACTTGGGCCACGTCCAACAACACCCCAGGGGTTCCCACAGGGTGTTGGATCACCAGGAAGAGCTGTGATGGGCCAGCAAGGAAACATGCAGCAAGGCTTTATGGGAATTCCACAACATGGACAGGTTTCACAAAGTAGTATGGGAGGTATGTTGGGCTACTGTTTTCTTGTAGAAAGTCATGTTTTCCTCTTTCTTAGTTGGCTGCCTGCATTTGCAAGTTTAAAATGTATTTTAAATATTTTATTTTTTTAATACTTTTTTTAAATATAGGTATACCCAAACGAATGCCCATGGGGTTCCCAAATGCCCCTGTAAACCAGAACTTTGCACAAGGACAGGTTACTACCAGTGGAACAGGCAGTACACCCCAGCTACAAAACAGCCAGAGCATGGCAAACTCAAGTAAGATTAAATATTGATTGTTTTACTTTTTGTTTTACATGTTCAGTATATAAAAGGGGTAATTGTAATAATCCACTCTAAGCATCAACCAATCATTTTTAAGGTCTCATTATATAAATCTCATCATAGGTGGCCAGACTTCAGCCTCGGCACCAAATCATATGCAGCCCAATCCTCTTCAAGTTGGTGGAATGAGCCATCACACTGGCATGCCAGCCCAACCCCCAGGAACCACCTCAGGTGTTGGTATAGGGCAGCCTCAGCAAGGTCTTCAGACTCAAATGATTGGTGTACAGTCCCAGCATCAGACACAGGTAGTAGCCTCCTCCCAAAGTCAAATGGCACAAAGCCAAGTGGGGAGCCAGACTGTTTTGTCCAGGCCAGTAAACACAGGGCAGCGAGGGATGACCCCTCCCAAGCAAATGATGCCACCACAGGGTCAAGGGGTAGTAATGCAGAGCCAAAATCAACACAGTGGAGGACAGGGACAGCAGGCACTATTACTTCAGCAACAACAACAACAACAGCAGCAGCAACAACAACAGCAAAATGCTATGATGGTAGCTAATCAGTTACAAAATAACAAACAGGCATTTGGCTCAAAAGGTCAGCCTGCAGTTATGCAAGGCCAAATGATGAGAGGTCCCTCACCTAATATACAAGGTAACGTGCCTCAGTTTCAGTCTCAGATTGGTCAGCAACAGATGACTCAGCAACAACATCAGCAGCAACAACATCAACAACAACAACAAATGGCTCATTTGCAGCAGCAATTACAGCAACAACAGATGACTATGCAACACCAACAGCCACAACAGCAACAAATGCAACAGCTGCAGCAGCCCCATCAAATGGTGCAGCAACAGTCTCAACAAATTTCAATGAATGGCAGCCATAACCAAGCATTAGGAATGCAAGGTCCTCAAATAAGACCTCCAGGAAATCACCATTTAGTACAACAGCAGCTTCAGCAAAAGCAGCAGCAGCAGGTGATGCTTCAGCAGCAACAGGCTGGGCAACAACTTCCACATCAGTTAGGAGATGGCAGTGTAAATGCTGATATTGGCCAACAGATGGTTCCTGACATGCAAAATCAACAGCAACAGCAGGCTATGCTGGGTGGTTCTCAACATTTACAGGTGGGCAATAGCCATTTTCCTAGTCATGGAATGTCCTTCAATCCCCAGTTTGGTGGCCAGATGCCCTGTGGGCAAGCAGGTGGATTTCCAGTAAACAAGGATGTGACCTTAACCAGTCCCCTATTAGTTAATCTTCTCCAAAGTGATATTTCTGCAAGCCAGTTTGGGCCTGGAGGGAAGCAAGGAACAGGTGGAGCTGCTGCTAACCAGGCCAAGCCTAAAAAAAAGAAACCTCCTCGTAAGAAAAAAAACAAAGCAGGTGAAGGACAACAGTCAGAAGGTCTTTGGTAAGGTCTACTATATTCAAATAGCAAGATTTTGTTATGCATGATTATATTTAAAGAAAACTCCAACCCAGAATGAAAATTCTCAGTTTACTTATCCTGATGCCATGACTGATGTTTATGACTTTCTTTCTTCAGCAAAACAGTATCAGAGTTGTATTAAATAATACCCCAGCTTATTCCAGCTTTATATTGGCATTGATCAGGGTTCAGTGTAAAGCTCCAAGAAGAGCATTCAAACATCATAAATGTAACCCATATGACTCCAATAGTTTAAAAAATGTTTTCTAAAGCAAAACAATACGTTTGTGAGAAAAAGATTCAGCTTATTTGGATTGTTACGTTGCAAATCCATGTAAACAAGATGAGAGCACTAAATTCAAATATAGCGGCACATCAGTAACGCTGCATCTCATTGGTTCTTGCGAGATTCGCAGTTAGATACCATGCTGCCTTGTTGTGTTTACTCATTTATACAGACATGTTTACATTCACACATGACATATTGATTGCTAAATACAATAAAAATAAACCTTTTTGCTTACAAATGTATCGTTTTACCTTATAAGACATATTATCCCACTGGAATCATTTGGAGTACTTTAATGATAGATAAGTGTGTTTTTGGGCTTGGACAATGTTTTGTAAGGTATTACTTAAAATAACTCAAAGGCATAAATATCTGAGATGGCATGAGGGTGAGTAAATTATGAGATAATTATTTTCATTATGTGGTGGAGTTTTCCATAAAGTAAATTTACAAAGATTGTTTTTCTCTGGTTTTAGTGGTTTGGATTCATTGCCTCATGGAATAGAGGATGTAGAAATGCAAGGGTTGGGTAGTGATCAAGGGGCTGGCATTGACTCTAACTCAAAACTTTCTGAATTTGTTAATCGGCCTGGTAAGTAATTGAATAGGTCTTTTTATTTTTTTTATTTTTACATTTACAGAAATTGTTTTATTTTATTTGTAGTTGTGTCTGGACAACCTGGAGATCAAAGGGTATTACAGCAAATGCCAATGCAATTCATGCCCTCCCAACAGCAGCAACAGATGCAGCAAATGCAGCAACAACAAATCCAGCAGCAGCAAATGCAACAGCAACAGATGCAAATGCAGAGTATGCAAGGCTCTCTAGGTCAGGCTGGAACATCTCAAGGACCTCATCACGTCCAGCCCCAGATTCATTCACAACAATCAATACAGATGCAACAACAGCAGCCACCACAACACCTTCAACAATCACAGCAGCTTCAGCAGCAGCAGCAACAGCAGCTGCAGCAACAACAACAACAAATGATGATGATGCTTAAAATGCAACAGGAAGCTAAAAATCGAATGCCGTTACAAGGTGGGCACATGTCAAAGGGATTTCTTAATCCTAATGATCCTGCTCAAAGAACGCCTGTATCACAGCAGGGAAACATGCCTGTAATGATAGATCTTCAAGGCCATGGAGGTGTTCCACCTTCTCCAGATAAAGCCAGGGGAATGCCACTCATGGTGAACCCACCTCCCACTGGACCAGCAAGAAGAACACCTGTTTCAGAGGCTGGACAACCAACACCAGGGTTGCCTGAGGAAACCCCTGGAACTCATAGCTTGCTGGACAGAGGACCTCCTGAAAATGGGTCACAATCAGGAAATGGAAATCAACAGATCATTCCTATCCAAGGTGCTAATGCTCATGTAATGAAACCTGTGCCTTTATCAGTGCCCCACCAACCAGGAGCAAGTCCTCAACAGCAGTCACAGCAGGTGGCAGCAATAGCTAGTTCACATAACATTCACTTTGCTAATGCCCCTTCAACTTCCCAAAGCTCTCGTCCCAAAACCCCTAACCGTGCCAGTCCCAGACCATATCATCACCCTCTAACTCCAACCAACCGTCCACCTAGTACTGAACCCTCTGAGATAAATCTATCTCCTGAAAGGCTGAATGCCTCTATTGCTGGTCTTTTCCCTCCTAAAATTAATATTCCTCTGCCACCACGGCAACCAAATCTTAATCGAGGCTTTGATCAGCAGGGTTTAAACCCAACCACTCTTAAAGCAATTGGCCAGGCTCCACCAAACCTAGCAACTCTTCCTGTCAACAATAACTCCAGTGGCAATAATGGTGCCCCACAATCTTTTCCATCAGGTGGTGGAATGGTATGTTCTGGAGGAAAACAAGACAAACAGTCTGTAGTTGGGCAAGCAAAAAGGGCTAGTCCCAGTAATAGTCGCCGATCCAGCCCTGCGTCAAATAGAAAAACTGCCACTCCAAGCCCTGGAAGACAAAAGGGGGCCAAAACCTTACTGACATCTCCACACCATCAGCAAATGCTGGGTTTACAGACTATGATGGTTAGTACTGCCACAGTCATCCCAACTACATCTTCATCTCTGCCCTCAGCAGGATCTGGGGAATTGCAAAAGAATTTAAATTATCTGCAAACATTACCTGGTAATGCTAATAAAGTTAAAGATGAGCAGGAAGTGGCTCCACAGCCAGGGCATCAGGCAGTTCAGGCAAAAGAACAGTCTGCTCCTAAAATGTCAATCCCTGAAGTGCCATCTCAGGAGCTCAAAGGTCAAGAATCTAACAAACTGGTTGAACAGCATGCTGACAGTAGACAGACTCGGACAGTACCTCAACAAGAGCTTGGCTCTGCCATATCCCCATGCTTTAAAGATACTCCAACACCTCTCAATCAGCTGTTGGACAATACAGGTGCCCCATCCTTGTCAGTGAAATCGCAAAGTGTTCCTCATGTAAGTAGAGATCCTGTTCAGAAAGAGAGCCCTTGCCCTCCACTAGCCCAAGAGAGCCAATCTAATTCTGTCATCTTGCAGAGCACAGACAGAGCTTCTTTGTCTACAAATGAAACTGATCAGAAAACAAAATCAGATTCAGTATTAAGCCCAAATCTTGTCCCCAGTAGCAGTCCAAATCTGCAGTCTGTCAGTGCCAGTGTTAGTTCAAACCAGGCTGTGCTCCTAAGCCTCACTTCAGTTCCCAACACTTCAGTCAGTTCAAATAATAACCTTATACCTATCTCAAATACATCTCAAACAGTATTACAAAGACCAATCTCATCAGTACCAACTTCACAAAACCAGATCACAGTCTTTGTAACTTCCAATCCCATAAGCTCTGCTACCAACACTGCTTCTGTAGTTCCACCAGCTATTGTGTCCAAAGTACTTGCCGTTCCCAATAAGAACAACAAATCTGTGGATGTTCGTCAACAAAACCCTACCAACACACGCCCACAAATTATTGCAGGGCCTGTGTATTCAATATTTCAAACTACATCTGTACCATCAAGTACTAATATCATGTCTCAGCCTGTTGCTATGGTTGGTTCCATAGTCTCTGCAAAAATCCAGCTTGCTCCTACGCCAGTGTCAACTACATCATCACCAGCATTATCATCAACACCTATGACAACAAACACATCTGCTGTCAGCATAGCTACTAGTCAGCAAGGACGCACATTCATTGGGCAGTTTCAAGTTCAACCACCTTCAAATCAGGCTTCACTTGCAAGCATAGCACCACCAACTCAACAGCCTAGCACTGGAGTTCCAAAACAGGAAAACGTTTCGGATGCTAGTGCCTTAAAACCTACCCCTGTTGGACAATCATGCTTACACTCTAGCATGTCCTCACCCTTTCAGCAGCTTTTAGCCTCTCCAACTGCTGGCTCTAGCCCAGGAGCCACAGCTACTGCCCACAGAAGTCCACTGTCTCCAACAACGTTAACTAAAAGCAGTCCAGTCCAAACTGTTGTAAGCACAAATATTGTACCTATAATCTCTTCAAGCATTGACAAAGGACAAAATGAGCAAGGCCCAATCACCCAGATAGAAAAAACTGTGGACGTCTCTACATCTCATTCTTCCTGTGTGGTTACATCTAAAATGTTATCTTCACTTCAGCCTCCTGCTCCTGTGACAGCTCTGAATGTTCAAACAGTATCTCAGCAGCCTGCACTTCTTCCAAAAGGCAGTGCTTCTGAACACGTGCCCACTCTTGCACCGGTCCACACTTCTGCATCAGCATCTAGTATACCACCCTCTTCCTCTACCTCTGCCATTCTTCACTTGCCTAGTCATGTTACTAATTCTTTACAACCCCCTACTTTGCCTGCAACTTCAGTTGCTCCACCTAATGCTGCTCTAGGAATTCCCACTAGCACTAGCTCTTCCACAGCAACACTCCAACAACACCCTGGTGACCAGCAGCCTTCTTCACTGGTGGAGACTAGTATACCTGACGTAGATGTAACAAAGAAACAAGTTGTTGCTTCAAACCTTTCAGGTAACTACTTTTTGATGCTATGAGGCTTATTCATTTGTTGTGATAAAGATTTTGTTTTTTTAACAGTTTTAAATTATTTTCTTTCTTTTTTTTTATTTTTATTTATTTGTACAGGTCATGCTGAAACTGCACAAGATGACCAATCTTCAAGTGACCAAGCTGGTAAACGATTAGCTGTTTATTAAAAAAAAAAAACATAAGTTACCCAAAAACGCAACAAAAGAAAACCAAATGGCAGTCATATATAAACTATTTTGGCATACCATAATCTAGAAGCGTAGCAAAATACACAACAAAAACAACCTAAAAACAACATAAACAGTATTTAATATAAAAATGGATAAACCCTATAACAGCGTTACAAAGGCAACTCATTTCAGTTGTCTCGATTTACAGGACAAGGGATTATGACTCCACCAGAACAAGGGTAAGACAATATGTAATTCTGTTAACCTTCAAATTCATTATCGTCAGTTGTGGAGACTTCTATAGTTTTTTAATGTATTGTTGTTTAATGTACGTTTTAATGTTGTTTTTTAATTCTCTGTTAAATGAATCTTAATCGGAATATGCCCTAATCATTGTTGATTCAGTGTGCAAGTAATTGTCTTATCTGAAAGGCTGACATTATGACATTTATCATTGAATGACTGAGATCATTCTTGTACTTGATCTTCACTCAAATTTTGGGAAGAAGAAAAAAAATTTTCAACATGAAAGCAGTTTACTGCTGTTTTTCCGCTTCTATAACAGATGGGCAAAGAAAAGAAAGATGCCTTTCAACTTAGCCCCAAGGTATGTATGTACCAACATTGTAGATTCCCTGCATGGGACAGCATGACCATTTTAGTAAACATGGTCATAAACAGGATGGGCATTGTCTGTGGTAGATGAGGAAAAACAGCAGGTAGGAGTTCCTTAGTTGTACCGGAGCCAGTATACAAGCTGACTGTAAAATTTTCTCAATTCCTCATCTCCATTGCTCTGTTTTTTCTGGGGACACAAGGGCCACTACTGAAAAGGTAAAAGGTCCTAGTCGACGGAGTTCACGAACAGACAAGGAACCTGAGGAGGAAGTATCCGATAATAGCCAGAGAAAGAGATCTGCTAGGCCAGGGCCAGCTTCATCTAACACAGGAAAAGGTGCCTGTTACAGTTCTAAACACCAAATTGAAGTGTGGCATAAATACACACATTTTTACTTTATTGTGTACACTTTGCTAGTCCTCTAACCTCTGCTATCAAGCCATTTTCACCACAGAACTGACACTCATTGGATATTTAGTCTTCAGACCATTCTGTGTAACCTTAGAAATGGTTGTGCATGTGTGTTGATCAGCAGTTTCTGAAATACTTAAAACTAGCTTGTCTGGCACCAACGTGTCATAAATCACCCATTCTGATGCTAAGTTTGAACTCGGCAGATCTTGACAATTTCCACATCTAAATGAACTCACTCCATGCAATTGGCCGATTAGATATTTGCAATAGCACTTAAAGAGGTGCACCTAAAAAATGGCTGGTAAGTACATATAAATAACCCCGCACTGCAGTCTTCAAATCACAAATTTATAAAAACCCATAAGTCAGTGAACTTCCGCTTCCTCATGCTTTGGTGGTGTTTCATAAGATCTTTGTCAAGCTTGGATCTATTTAAATAAGAAAATGTCAATTATATTTTGGTAACATAAAAATGTACCTCCTTTTGTCTTTTAAGAATCAAACACTGGAGCCAGTCCCACTCAGGCGAAACGAAGGAAGTCAAAGTAATTATAAAACTGAATAAACTTGTGAATTGTACTTTTTTGTTGTTGTTCTCTGAACTTATTTTATCTGCTGTTTTTCCCTTTATGCTCCAAAATATTAATGTACAGCTTTGTTTATCGTGATACTGTATTTTGTTCCTGGCTACTAGATGAGATTTAGAATTATGTGTCATTGTTTTTTTTTTGTATTATTAATATTGATACGTTTTGGATTGTGATGCTGACTTGGAATCATGTTTGTAGTATCACTTTATATTAATGTGACAGATCCCCATGAAGTATATTATGAATTAACTGTGCTTTTAAATACTGTCAACACCTCTCTTTACCCATTTAGTCCCCTAATCATATGCATTAAACTACTTTTTACAAGTGTATGTTTGAGTTGTTTTGTATAGTCATTAAAACATGCTAACTGAAATTCCGTTATATTTTTAATATGAATGCACCACCTTTTAAACTTAGTGTTCATTCTCAATCACAAGACTGAAAATAAAGACTAAATTAAAACTGATTAAAAGACAAGATTGGTGTACCATTCATAAAATGATTTCTCATTTAATCAAACAAATTGCCAGAATTTGTGATTGTTTGACTCCAAGAGAATTAATACAACAATAGTTCTTTTACAAGCATAGTTAATTTTGTGTGTGCATAAATATCCAGATGAACTTACTATATGTGCTTGCAATAAACGATTTGGAAAAAGGGGTTATTTTGTATTTTTGAGTGTCCCTGCATCTAAAATCGCATACTATACGCACACGCTTGGATTAACAGTAAAACGGCTTTGGAGCAAGGGCTCTTTTTTTTCTCTAATCTGAGTGGTACAAAACTTGGCCACATTTGCCATCTGATAACACCCAAAAAAGTTTATTCAACTTGATTTAACAACGTTAAGTGTTTAAAACGGGTGTCCAAACTTTTTCTGCTGGGGCCCAGGTGCAAAAAAAAATGTATGTTGTCTCGGGCCGCATGTCTGTAATAATAATAAAAAACCAATATTAGACAAGCTAATTGATTATTGCCATTTATTTGTCTTTGTCTACTTATATTTTAAATATGCTATTTTTTAAATGTTATGTGTGTGCTAAATATATATATTTATATATGCCCCATAATATTATATACATGTTTAATCTAGGAATCATTACATATAATTGCTTTCAATATTTATTTTACTCACCTTTAACTTTTATTAATGTGAACAGTGATGTTGTGTCTTGGATTTCTTTTCTTTGTTGCGCCATGACCTACTAAAATCTGATCAACAATAACTTGTTGTTTTTTAGCCCGATTACGTGCATCCTACGTACTAACTGTCTTAATTGGCTGCACGTGACAGCGACACCCGATGGTTATTTAGTGAATTTAATCTTTTTCCCTATAACTGGCCAGATTCGTATAATTTTTAAAATCCCTCGCGGGCCGCCACAGGACTGATAACGGGTCCTAGTTTGGACACCCCTGGTTTAAAACCTCAACTGCCCTTATTTTTACTTGAATAAAAATATTGAATAATTGAATATGTTAGACTGCAACAGAGCATTTTCTTATTTATCTAATAAACATTAATAAATCCAACACAATGCAAATCATACACAGAAATGAAGGGGTGCGCCTATTCAACATCCCCAATGCATCACACATACATGCTTGCACGTATACACACACAGCTATAGAAATGACTGGGTAAGACTATAATAGATTTTTCTGTTTCAGTTTTGTCATTTAAAAATCAATGTAACAATGTACAACACACAGAGTAAGATACTGTAAGATTCTTGCGCAGTTTCAAAGCAGAACTATTCTTTTTGTTCTGCTAAAACAGTTTAAATAAAACAAAGTTTTATTTATATAGCGCTTTTTACAATTACATTTTTACAGTTACATTGCTTCAAAGCAGCTTTACACAAAATACTAAGATAAATTTAGAAATAAGAAAAATAATTGAAAAAAAAAAAAATTCAGACATTCTACACAATATATGGTATTATTGCAAATATTTTGTGCAATTCTTATTGGACAAGAATATGAAGGATTTGCAATAACACTATGAAATACACACAATACACAAAACAAAATACAAGTAATATAATATGTTAGAATGGTTACATTGATTGAATGATTACAGAATCCTAAGCTAAGTATATCTTAGCAGTCTCCCAGTAAGCAAGCCAACAGGGTGACAGTGGCATGGAACCAAAACTCCAGTGATGTATAGATGGAGAAAAAGGCCTAGTAGGTGATTAACAGAATTTTAATGTTTATACGGTATTTAATAGTTAGCCAGTGCAGTCTTGACAGAACCGGGCTAATGTGGTCATACTTGTACGTGCTCGTAAGGACTCTGGCTGTTTTGTCTGAATTTGGTAGTAGAAAGTTGCTAGTCATCCAGGTTTTAATATCGACTATACATGCTGTTAGTTTGATGGTTATTTGTCTCATTCGGCCTTGAAAAAATATACAGCTGGGTATCATCACCATAACAATGAAAATTAACTCCATGACTCCTAATAATTGCTCCCAGAGGTATGTACTGGGTGAACAGTAAAGGTCCAAGCACTGAATCCTGAGGCACTCCACAATGAACCTGTGATTGATATGACACCTTTTCATTTGCAGCTACAAATTGAAATCGGTCAGATAGATATGATTTGAACCATGCCAGTGCAGTTCCATGCATGTCCACATAATTTTCAAGCCTATTTAACAGAACGCTGTAGTCAATAGTGTCAAAGGCTGTGCTAAGGTCTAGTAGAACCAGGAGAGAGATGCAGCCACGATCAGCTGACAAGAGCAAGTCATTTGTCACTCTGACGAGAGCAGTCTCTGTACTATGATATGGTCTGAATCCTGAATGGAAATTCTCACAGATACAGTTTCGTTCCAAGAAAGAATATATCTGTGAAGACACCACTTTTTCAAGTGTTTTGGAAATAAAAGGTAAATTTGAGGTGGGCCTAAAATTTACTAGTTCCCTGGGGTCAAGTTGTGTTTTTTTAATAAGAGGTTTAATAACCGCTAGCTTGTAAGACCTAGGGACATTTTTTTCTTCTATAAGACTGTAAAAGTAGGTGGATTTGGAGCTTTTTAAAGCCTTTCTGTATTTTGAAATACTGTCCTTCCATGCTATACGAAATACCTCTAGTTTAGTTTGTTTCCATTTTCACTCCATTTTCCGGGCAGCTCTTTTTAGGGTGTGTGTATGCTCGTTATACCAAGGCATTGGGCTGCTGTCCTTTATCTTCTTTAAGTGTATGGGAGCAACTTTATCAAAGGTGTTAGAAAAAAGGAAGTTAATGTTTTTTGTTGCGCTATCAAGGTTTTCAAAGTTATCTGTTGTGCTAACAATTTGAGACAGGTTGGGAAGATTGTTAATAAAACAACCTTTAACATAACTAAATGAGACAATACTAAAGCGATTGATTTAGGAATTTTACATAAAGGGGGACGGGGGTGGGTATGAGTGCTGTAAGCACTGCAAGGTTCAGATATGTCTGTAAGCATATTCTGGCATCTTTGTAAAGTCGTACCCAATACAAATGGTTTTAATACAATTCTACAAGTTTACTTTGTGATAAAATCTAGAAATTGAGCTGAATTTTAAGTAAAAAAAAACAAATGCTACATTTAGTGTTTGGTGTTTAAAAGACAGATTGTCAGATGTTGTCATATGATCAGATGTCTGTCAGGTTCAGGATCAGCCTGTGAGTGAGCAGTCGTGCTTTCAGCTCTGCTGTTTAGCTCACATCACTCTGGGAATCTGACACGACACAGTGTTGTGTAACCCTATGCAGATGGTGTATTTTTTGTCCAGGGATGGAAACATCTCCCTACGGGTGGTTAATAAAAATACCGGTAAGAATGTTTTGGTACCCCTGATGTAACAGTGTGTAAAGCAATTGTCACATTTAGATTTAACATTTAGACTGGTGTTTAAGGTTTATCGGCTTGTAACAGAGCATCCCCATATGTGAATATTCATATATCCATGGTGGGGATGGCTTTACTAAACTATGAACAAGAAAGTTTCAGTTGTCTGCTAGATGGAGTGAATGGATTGTCCTTACAGATGGAGCTCGTGGATTGTGACAAACGTGGAGGTGAGATGGTGGCACACACCGAGCATATCTTTAGGTAAGTGGAGGTGAGTATTATGGTATAGCAGGTGGGATGTGGACAAAGAGGACAAGGAGCCAGGAGACACAGAAGAAGAACACCAAGGAGAGTAATTGTAATGATTGCTCACACACGGGGAGATCCAAATGCAGCATTTTATTAAACAACGTAAATAAACAGGCAAGGGTCAGAACTCCAGCAAATAGGAACAACCCCAGATAGCAAAATTGATGTGGCCCAGATCTGGCTCACATCGGACACATTCATCAGGCCCACTTTTGGCATGGAATGATGGCACTTGAGCGGTCCTCCCTTGTTTGCCAGATCTCAACCAAAACAAAGCCTTAGCAATGCCACATGTCAGCCAAACACAAAACAAATAAAGCAGATCTGGCCCATGTCTGGGCAACAGTTTATTTAATTTTGGCCCAGATCCAACACCTTACTCCGGCCCACATACCACATGGAATGGTGGCACTTGGGTGGCCCACTCCTGTTTGCCAGATCTCAACCACAAGAGGCCTTAGCAATGCCACTTGTCAGCCAAACACAAAA
>JAZGTK010003031.1:0-21099 GCA_036877625.1 Ambastaia sidthimunki | reverse complement strand
AGAGAGAGAGAGAGAGAGAGAGAGAGAGAGAGAGAGAGAGACTTTAAATATAAAGATTTTTGCAGGTGTGCTCTTTAATTGCCTTACTTTAATTGTCAACACTTTCTTATTTCCCTCAAATATCTCAGACAATCAAACTGATATTAAACTAAATAATAGATTCTATTCCTCAGACTACTTCAGTTTGAGAGGAAGCTGCTTTTGGTGAGTCTGTTTTATCACCCACAGCATTAGTTTTTAATTTAAATGTAAATCGCACTATAATGCTCATCTGAACAGTATTAATGACAATGCTAAAAGGTATATTCAGTATATTATGAGCTTAAAGCAACACATTTCCAGTTTGGTGTCAATGAAAGAGAACTTACTGAGAAGTCTTACTGATGGAGCTGTGCAGCACTAGCAAGTCAAGTCTGAGAATCATTACAAAATAAGACCTGACTGTGATGAAAGAGCCGAACCCAAACACATCTGCCCCCATCTCCAGCGCACCATCATACGTCTGCCCCTGCCACCCACTGGCATTTAGAGAAAGCGCCAAAAGACCCGAATCAAATAATGCTTTATGGACGCGGCGTCCTGCAAATGTTACATAACCCTCCATTACGTGCAGATTTCCTGTGAGATTGACTGGCCAATCGACCCCGGTAGGATGTGGGGAGGGGTTTGGTGGACAGGAATACCGATAAGTTAAGAAAAAGCTCATTTAGACCTGAATAGAAATTATTGACCTGGAAGCAGCTGCTGGTTGCTTGCTGATTTGTTGCCGGTTCTGGAAAGAGCAATTACTGCTGTGGTCTAGTCACTTGGTGCCTGCGATAAAAGTTAATGACTGAGTTCACTGGCTAAGAGAAGATGGTGTCCTATACATTCCTCTGCACAGTATCTTTCAAAGTGGGATCCGAACATCTAAGACCAATAATAAAAATGCTCATTATTTGCTCCTTATTGCATTAAAAATACCTAAAAAATCAATAAACATTGTTACATAAACAAAGCAGTTTAATTTTATCTATTGGCTGCTGATTGGAAAAACAGGTGTCGCATACTGGAAATGGACGCAGATGCAGTTTAATATACTGTACATAGGAATAAATAATTTATAGTAACAATAACAAAATGCAATAATATGCATTTAGAAAACACTGCAAATAGGGTCAATTTTGAGTCACATACTGATGTTACAGTATATATATGTGAGCTGGCAAATTTTTGCAAAACTTGATGATTCGTGTTCTTTAGGCATCATTTGAAAATGTTCAAAGAAAACTCATGTGTGCTTCTGACTGTAACAGGTCAATGTTTTTTGTTATGTTTGCCAAGACAGAAAGAACTGCCAGTGGTTGCCATTAAAGTGTTGCTCAGTGTTAACAAATCACAGCATTCTTTTGAAGTGCTTCTGAGATTAATTTAGCTGAAACCAACATAACTAAAATACTGTCTTCCAGGATCTGTATTCTGATATATCAAGTATTCCTGCAGTATTTTCTGAAAGTTTGATTACTAGTTTTGCAAATAATTTATATTAGCAAGCATTTAACTCTCCTTCCTGGCTCTTTCCTATTGGTCGAAGAAAAGCAATACTTTATATACAAAACAGAAACAGCAAGGGCATAAGGAAAATGTCAAACAAGGCTTTTAATGCATCAGGTCCTGTTTGTATGTTTATCATGGCAAAGCTACAGGCTAAGAGTCTATCAGCATGTGTCCAGTTAATGAAGCATCATATACTGATGCGATAATTTGCTCTCAGTCATTGGCTTAGTTTGCAGTTTAGTTATTTAAATGCCTCAGCAGTACAGAAATAATTTTTCTGTGCGTATTCCCAGACTGAGACAGTATATCTGAAATAAAGCTCATTTTTAAAACTCCAATTCATAGGTTCCACTGCGAAACCCACCTCTCAGCTACGGTTATCTCAAGAACGGCACTAGCATTCCGGGATATTTCAGTTCTTTACTCAGTAATGAATGCCACTTTGAGACACTTCCCCTCACACCTCCCTGCAGGTTCCGCGGCTAAGCTTCATGCTGATTATCTTGTCAGATCCTGTTCCCGTGCTAGCCTGCTTGATGACAGCGCAGCCAGGCTAACCTGCTAACCTGCCCGACGACGGTGCACACATGACGAATGGTGTGCGGGGGAGCTGCTCGCTATTAATTAAGTCAAATAGTCGAATGTCAAAGCGGCAAAGGTCAGCGCTAATCTCTGAGACCTGTCTTTGCTACTCTGTGCCAGAGACTGTCTCACAGCCCACCGTATCGACAGATACGTATTGCTTTATCTTTTGATTATGAGTCACCCTTTATTCCAACCCTACAAAATCGATTGTTTACTCTGTGTAATTCCTGGGGGGAAAAGGGAAATAACAGACGAGAAATGTGCTTTTTAAAATATGGGTGTTGAGAAAACCTGCTAGTTGTGATGTAATCCACAGTAACCAAAAAGTTCCTTTATTTTTAAGTTTCTTCCTTTGTGACACAGGTTTGTCATATTTTCATCATCCTCATCATCATCTCTTACCCTCTTAGGCATCATTTAAAGAAATAGTTCACCCAAAAATGAAATTTCTGTCATTATTTACTCACTGTCATGTCATTTATGTCATTCCGGCTTTCATTTCTCTGAGGAACACAAAAGGAATTATTTATGGCAGAATGTCCAGGATGGTCTTTTCCATACAATTAAAGTGAATTGTGACCATGGCTGTAAAGCAAGTTTTGGGAAAATCTTTTGATTAATCACTACTAAAATTTTAGACTATTTCTTACTCAGTGCTCCTGTACAATTTCAAAGACTTGAAATGTAGCACACAAATCACATTGATAACAATTATGATGCTTATATGGTGCGTCTTTTTCTTTTCGTGACAGTGTCCACACTTTCACTTTTTATAAGACAAGTGACTGGACAGCTGCTTAAGTGTTCCACAAAGGAAATCAAGCTATACATGTTTGGACCAACATGACAAAAATCTGTTAAACAGCTGAGTTTTGACATTTTAGCAAAAGCAAACTCATCATTCTTAACTGAGGGAACTCTAGTAAAATGTCATTTTGAGAGACGTATATCTGTACAGTGAGTGGTCAGTGGGCACAGCAATATGGTAAAGGATATGGAGAGTGTTGCTATCCGGTGGGAGCAGTTAGACAGCATATAGCTTATAATGAGGAATTTTCCCCTGCTGCTCATAGATCTGCTGGGTCGATCATTAGCCGTCTCCATGCTCACTGATTTGTGTTTTAATGGCTCTGTCTGACTGTCCCAGGGAAGTTCAATAGCTATTTATAGACAGAGAAACAAAGTGGTAGCCAATGAAAGAATTGCAGGAAAAGTTTTAAACCCTTTGATAATATAATGGCTATATATTGCATAGAATGCACAGTTGCATATTCATAAATCTCTCAAAACATTTAAGGTGGGCTCAGACTACAGCATTCTCGAGCTGATTTAACCCGATTTTCCACTCCTGAGAGTCTCTCCTGAAAAAAATCAGGTCCAGGACAAGACAATGGGTGAGGAGAAATCATCTCAGTTTTAAACATACCGTGTGTGTGTGCAGAAAGATTTTATTGCACTAGGCAGCAAATGTAAACAATAATAATAATGTGGGCGCTTCCTCTGGCATGATAATTTTAATAATATCTTGTGGGGTGTGATGTGATGCACCACAATGTAAAAATTGTATAGTATGAATGTGCTTAAGATTTTAGAAAAGAAATTCTGTCAAGATTGTTTTGTGTGTGCTGCAAACAAATTTCATAACTGGTCAGGATTTTGATATCCTGTAGTCTGAGACCAGCTTTAGTTGGAGCAGAAATGAGTGTGGTCACAGTAGGCTTTGTGTTCCTTTCGCTATTATTTATATGCATGCAAATGAGTGTGTACAACACAAGTGAGTGTTGTAAAGGACCATTCTGATACAAAACAAGTAAGCCTGGGAAACTCTGACTTTGAAGCTTTGATTCACACAGACAAAAAAATGTTTAACTAATAGCAAGTCGTAGATTGAATCATAGATTGAGCTCTTACAGTAAATCAATATGAAAACCCTGTAACTGAAAAGATACAGTAGACAATTTAGGATCACACAGACTGTAAATTACGTTCTTACAGGTAACAGCACAATTTACTATTTAGTCAATTTCATTATTATTCTCTGCCTTGGGTCTATTTTAGAGTCTTGTGACACAAGCATGATCTTCTTAGGAGCCTGTCAGTTCTGTGTCCTGCTCTATTCTGTTGTGCTCGGTCTAGCTGTTTTGAAATTATGTTCTGTGTGAACGGCCCCATATAGTTAAAAGACCCCAAGGTTTCTAATCTAGAAAACCTAGCGAATACTATACACATCTTATTGTTTGCATGCTTAAAGCCTAGTGTGTTTACTGCATTTATAAGCAATAAATGACCAGACTGAATAATCGGGCATGAACAGAATATAAACATATTGAATATTGTTTACTGATTCAAATCTAGCCTTTTGAATCACAAAAACTACATGAATCAGTTGGGAAAACTTTTCAATGACTAATTTGTTGCTTGTGTGATTTGTGTGTGGGAAGTCCAGAGCCTGCTAATATATTCCATGACCAGAGTTTTCAGCTATTTACACGTCCTTCAGTATCTCCCTCTAAAACACATGCCATTCGCTGCACTGTCTTTCTGCATGCTCATGAAATATACATACAATGCAAAAAATAGTTTGTATCCTTTCCCAGACACGGCATCCTTTATTAATAAATGATATCTGAATTCCAACAAGTCTGAGTCATTAAACATATGGAACACTGAACATAGCACTCTAATCATTATCCAGTCAGCCCCAGTGTACACAGGGTTTCAGTTGACTTCTGCCTTTCTTTCACAAGCTAAGCCCCGCAGTTAGTTTTAAAGACGCGTCCGTCCAACTAAAACCATTTTGATCAGAGCAAATGGAGTCAGTTAAGCGAGCAGGCCTGTTTTTAAAGCCCATGGCTCTAGTCTTGCTCCACGCAGCAGGTCGTCCTGCTCTGTGGCTGGGCAGTAGATGACTTGTCAAGGCAGTTTTATGTATTTTTATACACACACACATATATTGGTTTCTAGCCATGGACCGCGAAGCATCGGGCTCTCCTGGCAGCTCCTCTGGCTGTTTAGAATCATTAATGTTCTTCAAATACCCCAGCGCTCCAGCAGCCCCTGCCGAGCATGGTGGACTGCAACGCATTGCCTGCAGGGAGCAAGATAAAACCAGGCAGAGAGAGACACAGAGAGAGCGAGAGAGGATGAGAGAGGCGAGAGAGAGAGAGAGAGAGAGAGTTTGAAAGAGAATCAAAGTCCAGCATCAAAAAGTCAGCCTTCTCTTATGAAGCTGTAAAAAAAGAGAGAGAAAGACAGCAAAAGAGAAAGATGGGAAAAAGGAGTTTTGGGAGGAAAAAACGTGGGGCTTCGTAGATACGACTCCAGCTGGCAGAGAAGTCATAGCTCTCTGTAATGGAAATTTCTGATAGGTTCAATGATGAGCAGAGAGAACATACCACTTTTTTTAAACTCTCCTCACAGATGGACTTCCAAATGTTTCGGGGGAGGCTCTGTCTCTTTCTCTCTCTTCTTCATGGCAGCATGGGTATATTTGGAAACTCAACAAACACTAGGACAAGAAACAGTTGCCACTGCTCCCTGTTGCGAGGTGCTGGACAGGCAAATGAATAGGGGGATCGTTAGTCTAATGATTGACATGAGGGGACAAAAAAGACAAGCCCCTCTGTGCAGGTGTGTTCAGTGTTTGACTTTAGAGAGAATCAATGAGGTGAGATTAGTCCATAGTCCTAAACCCACCAGCGGTGCAAGTAATTTTTCAAAGGAAAGGTTACGTGGGGTCTTTCAAACACATGGGTGATGAAGTTCAGAGAGCATTTGCGAAGAGAACTCCATTTTGTAAATGAAGAGCAGTTATTGGAAAATCTCTCCTCCGATAGTTTTCTGCCAGGGAGCGATGAGTGGGCAGTTTTGTGTGTGCGGGTGTGAGAATATAAAGTCTGGTTCGCTCTGTAGCTCCAAAATATCTCAGTTTAAACAAGCAGTTTTTCTAAACCTGAAAACATACAGAACTATAGCGTGTCACTGACCTTAGTGGGGCTCATGACAGTTGTCCCCTTTCCTCATAACAACCCTGCTTTCGATGCAAGTACATAAAAACTGGAGTACAGGTTTTAATGTATAATCACAGTCTGGTAATTTGCAGTGCATATGGGCCTTTGACCAACAAAGGGCCTTCAAGTGATTTTGAATTGTAAAAAAATTGATAAAAGGTCAAAAAGTACATAAAATACATTAAAAGTAAAACATTTGTAGGGTCTGGATTTCAGCGAGGGATTAGGGGTATTGCACACAATCATTTCTGCAAGATTTTAATAATTTCATACTTTTAAAATGTTTGTATTAAATTTTAAAAGTACTAAACAGAGACATTTTCAGACTTGTAGATACTTGCAATATAAATGTTAGTCAGCAATAAATGTTAGTATTGCATCACAACTTGCTGGGACCAAAGAACAATATATGGACAAAATAAAGACAATTTAACTTAGTATCTTAATTTAAAGACATAACATTTGTCTCCCTAATATTCAAGTAAATGGTTAACGAGTATTTAATGGCTGATTCTTAGATTCTTCTTACACATTTGGTTCCCCCAGTCTTGAATATTTGCTTACAGTACATCCTTGTTTTAAAAATCACTATTGTATTGTTTAGTGTCTGCCTGCAGTGTGGATGTGATACATTAAACATGAGAGGGACTTCAGAAGTGTGCAGTAGTTTTCTGCTATAAAGTGGAATTGCTAAAGAGGTTCAAATTCCAGCAGAGGCAATGGGGTGGAAGAGCTAAACCGCTGAGAGGGCCAAGAGAAGAGAGCGAGCCAAAGGCCCGTTTGAGGCGCTTTTCTTGCTCTCGCCTCATAAATAATGCAGCAGCGTTCATCTCATTTGCATGCTCGCAGTCACGAGCAGAGTGCTAATAGCTTAACTAATTGCTCTAAACAGGGGCGGTGGTTAATTGGGATGAGAGACTGCATTAGAGGAACGGCTTTAATGAGTGACGCCACACTCCCGGAACCCTCTGATCCGCGACGTGACCTGAGAACTGCGAGGCTGCCCTCGAGCTTTTTAACCTGCTGATCCACAAGCTGACCCCAGACCCACGGGACCGTTTCGAAACTTACCGGATCTTCGCCGCTGAACCGCTCCACCAAGTGGGACTTCGCCAGCAGCATCCGGACAAATCGAACGCCGGGGGAGGAGAGAGCAGTACGCGCGGCCAGCATGATCACGCCGAACGCACCCGAGAGACAAATCAATAACATCTCCTTCCCTGGTGTCAACATAAAGAGATCTTGTTGGGTAGGAGATCGTAGAGTCCCAACGCCGCAGATCGGGTGTAAAAATCAGGTCATGATCAGTGTCGGAACAGACGGAGATAACAGGGTTTGATTGAAAAAGAGACGGAACCCTTGTGAGGTGTGTAATTCAAGGAAGCGCATCAGTTGCGCTGTTCTCTACCCATGGGACGACGCTTTCTCCCCATACGCCTTTGTCAAACGCTCGGGGAAGAGGAAAACCTGTTCTCCTCTGAATGCACAACCACAAGCGTATGCATTTCATACACAGATGCAGGACAAATAAAAAGCACAGGTTGTTTTGTTTCAACAGGGGATTAAATATTTATCCAGCGTATTTTATTAACAGGCCGAGGCGCTCAGGCGAAGCAGGCGCCACAGCTGTTCTGTCACATTTCTAAATTGCTGTGGGTTGTTTGTTGTATTGTGTGTCGTTTATTTATTTATATTTGTTTGTTCTCATGTACCCATGAGAAGACAATGGGATTTCGCATCAGAACGAGAGAACGAGTCAGAACTCATGACTGTATTCAGGTGACTCACGCATCCGGCTCCTGACTAACTAAAGCTGGTTCCTCTACACATTTTGAAAGTTGTCACGTCTCTGTCTGACAAATCAGTCCTTCTTATTCCCTTTGCATTGTTTGGCATTCCAGACTGTGTTCTGATAAAAACCGTGTGCTTTTTTTTTATCTCTATAATGCACTCGAGTATTAGACAAGTGCTCTTCGAAGGCATCTTTGTATTGTAGGATTGATGTGGGTTTGTGTAGCAGTATGAATTGCTGTTGTTTTGTGTTCCCAAACACAGGCAGATTCTACCAGTGTACATTAGGTAACAAAAGTTTTAAATCAAAAGCTATTTTATTTGCTTATTTAATATTCAGTTCAAGTAATTGCATGTGGTCTTTTGTGTGTACAGTAGTCATCAATCAGACAAATTCATTTGATAAACTGAAGTGAAAATGACACATGCTGTGATTGACCAATTAGAAGTCATTTTCTCTAGGATACTTTATTTTGATTTAATCACAGCAAGTTTTTATGCAACAATTGCTATATTGTATGTTTGACTGTCGTCATGGTAATGTACTGTACCATTGCTAATTCCATGTCTTTCATATTACTTTGGTTACCAACTATAGTAAAAATAGCCTTGGAGGAGTATTTATTTTCAGTATTTCAACAAAGCTTTTGATATATGAATAGAGGGGTCAGAAGTCCCCAGTTTAAGCAAGAAAACAAAACATCATTCAAAAGATCAAGAAATTGGCAAAACACACAAAGAGCTGGATGAAAGAGAATATAAAATATAAGAGTACTTCTTCAATATGTTCAAAAACTAGCTCGTTTTACTATTGTAATATTGATAATGTTTGTCTTGTTTCTGGACTGATTGCAGCAATAAGAGTTTATATTACAATAATGACCAGCTGACTGCAAATTATAGTGACTTATAAATCTGTTGAAAAAAACAGCAAAGTGCATATGTTACGTGTGTGTGTGTGTGTGTGTGTGTATATAGTCTATATACAGTAAATAAACTATATGTAAATATATAAAAATACAATTAAAAAACTGCACCAGCAAAGAGGTCTGTGTTCCTAAAATGCTATCACTTTTTTCAAAACTTTTTTTGTTTAGTTTGCTGCAGTTCATGATGTTTAATTGCAAGTGTGATAAACCACCACAAGCTGTATCAGAGCAAACGTACGTAATTATGTGTAACTGTCACCAAATACAAAGCAACATCATGTAGCCTTAACTGTAAGATGGTGTTAAAAACACAGCAGCTTTTTAACGGTGTGAAGAAGCTGATCTAAGCAGAGGAGCTTAGACTGTTGAAATGATGACTGGTGTGCTTGTAGCCAACCATTATTTTGGCTTTCACATTCTGCCAGTCTTTGTTAGCAGTGGTGCCTTGTGTATGCTAATTGCAGGCCGAGTTTAAATCAATACCTTTGAGGGAAGGAGGCGATGAAATCCATCCAAACTGCCGTGTGCTCACAAAGGCCTCATTAAAGAATGGAGCTACCACGATGCATCCCACTCAACACCCCCGCCTGCCTCCCACCCCTTCTCACTCACCGATTTGTGTTTGGGTCCCATGCCGTGCACATTTTCAGAGCATAGTTCCTGTCATCCATACATTTGGACCTGAGCTGGGACCTTCTATGATCCACAGTCAAACATTTCTCCTGCCTGCCAATAATTAAAACAACATGGAAACAAAGTGCAAGAAAACGCGGGAGAGAAAAGATGGATGAAATGGGAGGTGTGGGTGTTGGATTTGGTTAGGGGTCAGAAAATAATGGGAGAGTTTGTGAGGGTGAACTGCAGAACTGCCACAGTCCAATTATTGAAATTCTTATTCTCTCATTCTCTTCCTCCTTTGCACATCTGTATGTATCTCATACATTCTCTCTCTTATTCTGTTCCTCACGATCCCTTGCATTAACTGTAAGAGAAAGAGGGTGTGCTAATTAAATTTCTGTTAGGACAGACAGGAAAGAAGGTGAAATAGAACATGGCAGAATTAGGGAGAATCAAAAGTGACTTAAACTTTCAGAGTTTAATGGAAGACCTGAGGTTTTCAAAGGTGCTGAAAGCCATTCCAGCAGTTTTGCTAACTTAACTTGCCAATAAGTGACTTTTTTAATATTTTTTGGATTTGATAGATGCCACTAACCTGGTAAGATTACTTAGATTATCCTCCATAAATTCCTGTTTTGTCCTGATAGCTTGTAAACTTTGTTGATAAACCATAATGCACACAATAATCTAGACACAAACAAGTATTTCTAAACAATGTGCAGAGCAGTTTGTGGGGATACTCATACCAACAGTGTAGGATTGTTTAAAGGTGACATTTACAATGTGTTTAACATATGAACTTAGATATGATAGATGTATAGCATTTTTGTATGTGTTTGCTTAAATAATACAGTAAAGTTTATTGCTCAAAACTAGTGAAAGTTAACTATTACAGATTGTGTTGACACTGTTTGTCATTTAATAGTAAATCGTTGTAATGCATTATCTGGTAACTGAAAAGATCAAGACATTTTAGCTGAAGGATTTCAAAACAGCATGCCACACATTGTTACTTTCATTAATTATTGCTGCACACCTTTTAAGAGAGGGCAAGCTGTTTCTCATTGTGCTGAAAAAGAAAAAACATAACTTGCTTGATTCTGCTGTCAGAGCTAATTTGATGTGAGTATTATTGGTAAGTAAAACGCCCACTCTGTTCAACTGGAATTAATTTTTTTCCAAAGTAAATCTATACAGGGATAATAACTCATTATTGTTATGACAGCATCTTTATATAAGAATAGAATTGACCACAGCTCAATATGTTTCTTAATTAACCAGCAAACTGAAAGAGCTTAATTAACACTGACAAGAATTTCAGTGGCAAACACACACACATACACATACACACACACAAAATAATTACTTGAGGCATAGTCTGTTTGAACTATTAATGGAAAACCGCTTTAGATCCTATGGGCCAGCATCCCGAGGGACTTAATAAATGAATATTAGAAACTTAAAATCTGCTTTCCTCCAACTTAATATGCCCTTGATAGATATAAGTGTTCCCTGCATAGCATCTGTTGATCTAAACTGGATTTTCCAGCTATACTCGAAAATCCCTGCATGTGCTCTTTGGGCTCTTTAACCTGTGCGGTGCTATGGCCAAAGATGGCCTGTAATTTAGACCTGGCAAATCAAAGTGCCAGGGAACTCGATCAATTTCAAATTGTACATCGGAGTCATTTAGCGCTCTGGCAGCAGCACCGCAGCCGCTGTAACTCGGCTCTGGCCAGGTTGCTATAGTAACGGCAGGCAGAGGAGAGGCGGCCCGGCCGGTGTGTGCTGGAGCGAATGTGACTCCCGTGAACTGTCTGATAGCATGCAGGAGCCGAGAGCGCACAGAGGATTAGGAGAATGTGTTCACAGGAAATGAACTGAGAGATATGTGAGAGAAGACGTGAGAGGAAAAAAGAAAAAAAGAAGGCTGGTGAAAATAGGAGGATGGAGATGAGCAGAGGATCCTGAAGAGAATGCCCCCCTCCCCCGTTTCATTGTGACAATTTATTTTTTGTACCTTATCAGTAGCATTGATTTCTGGAGCATGTGAGACACAACGTTTATTCCCTTCATCAAATTCATGAGCTTCCAAAGTTTAAAGATTCACGCATATGTTTTTTGTGCAACATGTTATATATTTTCTCATAGAGACCAGGTGCGAGTCCCACACGTTACATGTAGAACATCACAAATCATAATAGAGCATAATTATGGATTCTATAATTTTTTTTAAATGCCTATTTTTAGATCTAACTGTGGATTTAATTAATGAAAAGTTGATGAAATCACACACATTTTTAGGGGGGTTTATAAAAGATTTGTTCAAAATGTAGATCGGAAAGCGCAACAAATTGGAACAACATAGGGATGTTGAGACGTGTTTTAAAAGTTTGATAAAAGCTTAACAATCTATGTATATGTAAAAAAGTAGTCGATGTTTTGACCCATCCTTACACATAATGCACCCATTCACCTCAGCGTGGCTCAGGCCCCAGAAAGGCTCTGAACAGACTGTCTGCACTAGTCACACTAATGAAGCAAATGGACGGAAATGCCACGTGAAAGGAACTGATGTATGGAGGCTGCTGTTGAGGGGGAGGTTAGTGTTGATCTGATTAGAGACTGGCAGTGATGAAGCAGGACCGAGTACAGAGCCCAGGGACGGGACAGTGCCACCAGGTTCAATTGGGATCAGGATGCATGGCTCACTATCTTGCTATTGGCATGTGCTAGGTGGCGTCCCAGGAAACATTCATCTTAATATTTTCTCTCCTGTGCATTTGTAACATCTTGTTCCTGAGTCGTACAGCAAGACGACTTCCATCCATTCTAAACGCATTAGAACCCCTCAGGGTTTGACTTCTTTTCTCCACACCAACAATTTACGTTGAGATAACGTTTTGGATCAATGTGATGAGAGATCATGACAGGACCGTGAATTTATTTATGTCACAGCCTTCATTCATTTCTCCTTCCATGCATTCATCAGGGTTAATGCATATTTATGCATACCAGCCTTCGGTCGCATACAGATAATGGTTAAATTAATCAAAGAAAAAAATCTATTGAAAGTGTGTTAAGAGTTATGGTTGGGTTGTGATGACCTTTCTAGTGCTCTTTTTCATACAGAGCTGTAATCTAGCCAGTTTAAGATGTGACCTTTGAGGACGTTCCCTAGGATTACCCTTTATAAATGCATATGAAACAGAAGGTTACATGCTGGATCTCTGTAAAACAGTAAATAGAGGAATATCAGGACAAAAATGGCATCAACAACAAGAAAATCAGGAGAAGGCAGTCTATGTAGTCTAAACAAAAGAATGACCTTCTGTGTGGATCTTTCCCTGTGCCCAATTACAGCTCAACAAAAGGTTATTCAAAGTACAGGAATTAGTTATGAGATGCATCCGATACTGCTGTGTTCACAAAATACGAATCATTATTATTTCATTCTCAGAGTATAATGCCCTTGAGTGTGAATTTGTGATTACAATTCTATCTATCTATCTGCCCGTCTGTCTGTCCGTCACACTAGATGAAGAGATGTGGCAAACTGTTGATGTTAATACACAACAGAGATCGCTTTCAATATGATATAAGGTTGCTTCAGTTCTCTTTCAGTAAAAGAAGCAGGACCCTGCCACACACAATTACATTAGAGCAGGCAACAGTGACATCTGTTGGTGTGAAGAATTATTCATTCCATCACAACTGTAAAAGAAAATCGTTTACAAACAAACACAATCACTACACTACACATACTTTTAAGGCCCCAATAAGGAAATGCTCAGAATTCTTCTTTATATGTAAAGCTAAATCATTATAGAAACATTTATATATGTATTATTTTACATGCCAATGAATTCAGATAAGAAATGTATTGTGTTAAATGTTATATCTTAGAATGTGATTTATGTAGAAATTATCTTACTCCCTTTAATCACTCATTTTAAACTGCTTTTGTCATTATTAAATTGACAACTGATTGACAAAATTGACAAAAAAGATATTGATGAATGCCATTCAAATACTTGCATTTACACTGTGGTTGAAGAATCACATAAAGTTCGCTTTTCCACCTATATTTCAGCCTGATTAGCAGTGCGGTGTCCTAAACATATCTCAGTCTATTTAAAAGAACTACTTTTGGATCAAAGAGAATAACAGACAGCTAGAACATTTTAAAAGCAGCCATCCAAAAGAACCCTTTCCAATTTCAGCCTCATTACAGTCAGCCACTGGCAAAATGCTTTTCTTAAAACCGGTTGCTCACCTTCTAAAGAATTTGGGAACTCTTGCACCATCTATGCCTCTTAATGTGTGATGACTCATTTTTCAATTCAGATAAAAAAAATTATAAAGCCATCTGATCCTAATTTAGCTAAGATGAAAATGGTGTCTGGTATAATTGAAGAGAACTGAGCATCATCAGGACCTGCAGTCATTTGCAGTAGCCATGTGCCATTTTTTCCAAACCAGTGACGTTAGTCAATACCACTGTAGTCACATTTGCTCTTGGGAGACACTGTTACATCTATAATGCATTAGGCTGCATTTGAGATTGTGAGGTCAGTTGTCACGAGGGCCAGATGAATTTCCTTGACTTGACCTTGTTTCTTGAGTGGTAGTTGGTAGTTTATTGGTTAGGGATCTGAGTTAATAACTAAAAGGTTACAGATTTGATCTCAGGTAAGGGTAACAGATGAGCTGAGTCCTCACCTCTGCTCTTTCACTGTGCTGTAGAATGAGGCACTTAATCTCAGGTTGCTCCAGGGAGACTCCTGCAATATGTGTTAAGTCACTTTCATTAATACAACAGAGAACATTCATTCTCCAGCTGCTTTTGGATGGCTGACTGCAATATCGGCGTGAAATACACCAAATGGTACAATACTAAACTTTTTTCAATTACTCTTCTACATTCTGTAGTCATTAGGGGAAATATTAAATTAAATACACTTCACTTTTTGTTTAAAGTCTGGTTAAATGATGTATCTTGTATATTTGTGCTGGTCTTTGTGGCTGTGCTATATTTGTTAGGAAACAAAAACCCTGCAAAAGTTTCTCATGAGTTAAATGAAGGGTCCATCTCTTTTCAATATGTATGTTAAAGCTTTAGCTCCTTACCATTGCTGCGAATCAGAGTATGAGACCGTTATGAAGACTGATCTGTTAGGTACTTGTTAAATGACATATTTTTGATTATTTTTGATCAATAAAGTTAGTGATTGCAACTTTTAAATATAGATTAGGAATATCCCAGCTAACAATAGGTTGTAATAATTTTTACAGGTTGTGGAACATTTAAAATGCCCAGTTTCTAAACATTATCTTAAACATTTCTTGTATTAACATTATTTCTTTGTTACAAGAATTCTATTCAAACGTTATTTAACTCTATAACTTTTTAAAACGCTTCACTAACAACTTCAACAAAATCATTTCACCATTATACTAACATTACTGACAGAATATTTTCATATGTAAAAAAGTTCTGAGAACGCTTTTCTGTTAGCTGGGCTGTAATGCAAAATTGTTAATGCTCATACTTTTCTCTGCTACTTTTTCAATTCTTTAAAATCCATCCTTTTAAATGAATATAATTTATTTTCACATTCCAATGTAAATGGAATGTTTGAAAACTCTAGAAGCTGCAGTGTCAAAAATTTCAACACTGAACACATGGTTTACTGTCCCTTTAACATATGAACTGTAGTTTTACTTCTGAAATTTTAAATAGCTGAAGATGGTGTTTTGAATTTTAAATTAATGTTTAAAAAAAGCATAAACATCAAAGGATGCTTATTAGGGAGCTCAAGCAGTGAAGGAAACATTTCTGCAAAGCTTGTTACTCTTGCACAAGAACTCAGAGCTGACCTTTTGTGTTTTGATACATTCTGATTGTAACATTAACTGACTTCACAACAAAAGCTAGAACTGTTTTTTCCTGTTACAGACTGACTGTTTCCTCATAATATGCCACTTTGAATGCTGTTTTGTCCTTGTTCAGTGAAACCTGCAGTATATTAGGTGGTGAATACAAACATATTTTGTCATTTTAAAGAAAGCTGCTTCTGGGAAGATACGTTTTTAGAATACAGATTGGTAAATAAACAACAATAACATCATAATGTTGACTAAAATGTATGCACACTTAAAGTGTTTTTTTGACTGTACTATATGGTGCCAACAACATTGTGATAGAAAGACTATTTTCCACACATGCAAATGGATTTTTACTATTTTTAGGGTGTTTTGGAGTTAAAAGAAGTTGTTATTGTTAGTTATGTAATTTGTTATTGATTTAGGCTTATAGAGATATTAACCTATTCCTTTATCCCATGTTATTGTAATGCGCTTTCTTTCCAACAGATGGAGGCAAATGTACAGCTTGTAACTAAAATGGGGTTACAGAAACACAGTCAGGCTTCTGAAGGGATAAAGTGTTATTTGAAGCTTATTTGAAGCATAAATCCTGATAATGTCACAAAGGAAATGTAATGCCTTAATCAAAACTCTCCTGGAATTGCACAGACATGAGTGGTTAAAACCCTTCTTTCTATTTAAAGAGCATTTTTAAAGAATGCTCTATATAATGTTTAAACAAGTCATTTCTAGCATTCTGTTAGCTTTCTTTTTTATTTTAAAGCATTTCAGAGAAGGCTATGATGATTTTTGGGCTTCCAAATATAACACTTGTGTCGTGAGCACAGCACAGTTAAGTCTCTCCAGTTTGCTTGAATTTAATCACTTTCATATTAAAATTCAGCAGTGATAACTGCATGTAATTAGGTGGTTAGAGAGGTGTCATTGTTAAGCTGTGGTTCTGGCAACAGACTCAGTGACTGTGGATGATAAGTTGACCTGAGTTTCAATTGAAAAGAAAAGCGTAACAGTGTCTAATCAATCAGTATGGCCAGCCAGTCAACCATGAGTCCCCGCCTTCTCACCCCGTATGCTAGCCAATGGAAGCGGGTAGACTGTTAAATAGACTTGAAATTCATCAAATCAGGTGCAAGGTCCTGTTTTCCCCCCTGAGGCTATGCTGACGTCATCGTCTCAGCTGTGCTCAGTGGAGTGATGAACTTCAGCCTGAGGAGTCAACAGACCACAGCAGTTGTACTGATATTATATAGTTAGTATTCTTAAACACACACACACATTTGTTATTCTGTCACCGTGGTAACTTTCCATTGGCTTTCATTGCTTTTATAATAAGCTAATGATGTCCTCTAACCCAACCTCTCATTTAAAGTTAACCCGTAAACCTTTTTGCGTTTTGACATTTTCATTCCAGGGATAGTGCATACCAAAATGAAAATGTTGTCATTGTTTACTCACCCTCATATTTTTAAACTCTTCATTTCAGTATTATTTTCTACCATGGAAGACAAAATCTGAATTCTGGAAACTGAAAAACAATGCCTTTTATACAATAAAAGTGAATAGTGACTTAAGCTGTCAATTTCTAATTTTGGCGTACTATGTTCCACATATAATGAAAGAATAATTGAAACAATTTATACTGTGTTTTTTGTTCTTTTTGTTTTGCTTAATCATCTATGTTGATTAGGCCATTTAGGGATTTACTGGTGACAGTTTTACTCAGTATATATCATCATAATATATACAACACACACATACACATATACATATTTATAAATATGTAGAAATTCATATTCATTCTTTTGGTAAAAATGGCCTATAATTAATTCACTCTTTAGGCTATCATCTATCTCTGTATCTTGAATAGCCTCATACATATTCTTCATACAAGTATCCTTGATGGAAAAATTGGATTTGGTGTCAAACCAAATCAAATGGCTTAATTAAGAAGCCCTTTTTAAAAAGCCCCTTAAGAAATGTTACATTGGCTCATACACAAGATACAGTGTTTTGGATGGCTGTATATTACAACAAACTTGACATTTACAGGTAAATTTCTGTTGAGAGTTTATCTTTTTTTTTCCCAGAGTTGAGGAACAAGTGGCCACATCAACAGATGTGCCCCAAACCACTGAAGAGAATCTGATGTTAAGATTTGGAAAAACAACACAAGAGCACTTCATTACACATAGCCAAACAACAAAGATGGTGCTTCGTGTAGCTGCATCTCAAGACACTTTAGATGTCTCCAAAAAAAAAAACCATCTTGAAAAAGCTCTTTCATCAACAGCTAATTGACTTGTGGAGAGATGGGACAAGATCCAACACTCTAATTATGGAGTAAAATTATTGTCTTTGTTTACATATTTATTTAGCAAAACAAAGCAAATTTAGCTTAATTGGATCCTGTTTACCTGAGTATTTGGAGGTAAGATACATAATGCGCTCTTACGAGAAATGTTATGGGAATCTCATCAAGAGAATCTACAGATAAGAATATGGAAATATGATGCAAATTAATATACACACACTGACTTTTGATTTGATTAATTAGAGGAGGTGTAAGATATGGAAACATTGCATAACCTCTGTATCTTCTGGAACACATGGGCTAACACATGAGACGTCTCACCCACGCATCCAAATGCATTAATTACTGGCTTTTCTCTCATACATCATAGGATGACATTTAGTATGTCCTTTAAAGCTGCCATATAAAGTTCTATTTTCTTCCCTGAGCTTTCGGTGCTGTTCTGACCTTGCATTTAATATAAATCTAAGAGTGTTGACACATTTAAAATAACTGCCCTTGTCTGGATTCAGAAGGAGTATTAACACAGTTCAATATGTGTGTCCCAGCAGCCTCACCGACAGCTGTGTGAATTACTGCTAATGTGTGGTAATTAGCACTGATTCTGGGGTCTTGCACACAGCAGTTGCACGGTGTGTGTGTGTGTGTGTGTGTGTGTGAGAGAGAGAGAGAGAGAGAGAGAGAGAGACCCTCATATCCTGCTTCATCTTTTAGAGTGCCCTTAGTCCAGGTGTTAAATTAATCATCCTCAAGTGGTTGACTACACTTGATTGGTACCTCTTAAAGATCAATAAAGTCTGTCAATCAATCTATTTTACAGTACATGTATGTACAGTATCAATGTATGTGTACTGGCCACCTATCTAACTTCATACCTACCTGATATAACTCTTGATAATTTACATTGGTGTAGCAAATAAAGTGACATGGTCAGGGTGACTCAGTTATTAGGCAAAGTTAATATTCTTTATAATATTATTTTAAATAGTATTATTATATTATTTCTAATATTGTTATATACATTTTTTAAATAAAATATACATTTTATATGCTAAATTTTGTAGGTTATTTGGACAAGCATTTTTATAGTGTAGGCAATTTGTTTTTACCCATCATACATACCTACCTACAGTACCTACATACTGTAAATACAGGCCTGCCTGCCTGTCTGTGTTTTAGCTTTTGGAGTATGTAGTACAGAGACAAAGACATGACAGATAATGTCTTGCACACCAGACCTTGGTAAGTCATGCACTGTGTTAGTGAAGTATCTAAAGTTTTATGTCAGTCAATGAGGTCAGTTAAGGTCACATCAGGAGACATGAATGAGAAACAGACCATCCATAAACAGCTCTGAGCAATGACAAGCTGTCTGTGTGCATGTCTTTGCTCTTGAGTGTATTTACACTAATGTTTTGTAAATAGGTTTAAACTAACTCTTTTCAGGATACTCTATGCAAGGCTAGGGAAACTGGCACGAGGCTTCCAGACTGTTGCCTTCTGATTGTTGATTTACTGTTTCTATTGTTCTTTCATTTGTAAGTCGCTTTGGATAAAAGCGTCTGCTGAATGCCTAAATGTAAATGTACATGGTCTTTCATTATAGCAACATTATCATTATATATCACTATATTATAGTCTCGTTATTTCAAAATAACTTTTGATCAAACACTGGCCAAAACAGCATCAGGATTAAAGATTTTAATTATGATTGTTATTATTATTCACAGTTCTGCATTTTATACTTTCACTTAGTGTCATCTGATGTTATTGCTATGGAGATACCATGGCAACCAGAACATTTCCAAAAATAAAGAATTTCAATTCCAATTAACTGTAATAAAGAATTAGACGTCTTTACTGCCCTGAGATAATATATAAACCATTGGAAATGTTATCTCCGTAATAACGTTGTTTCTATTACAGCCTTTTTTTGACTCTTTTTGTTCAGCACTGGTACCACAGTTCACAGCAGACAATATCAGAGGTAGATCATTAAAGGTTAGATGAAGGCAGAATCCTGTGTGCTGGGGCTGCCATCTGGATGAGACCCTCTGATGGATCTCACTGTTCTTATTGTCCTCTTATACAGAGACTGTCCAGACCACAGTCAAGTGGCACCACACTAATGCCAGAACGAAAGGCAGGGCCTGGATGCAGGTACTCATCAAACTGTATTCTGATATGCTAGATCCTAGTACAAATACAAAGACATAGAAGTACACTAGCTTCCTATTATATATACAACAGTATAATCTGAACTAAAATTATATATACAATATATATATATCTATTAACAGTGTTTTGTATTTTGTTGTACTCTTATTATGCATATGAAGATAGACAGACAGATGTTCACAGATAGATAGATACATAAATAGATGGAGACATAGTACTTATATGTGACATAATTTGAAGATTTACAGTCATGTAAGTGTGTGCAGGTCAGGTCAGTGATAATAAAGCCTCTATCAGATGGATTGCTAGTGCTGTTGAGTATCTAAAAAATGGAGAGGAAATCAGCGTCAGGTTGGGTGTAATCACATGTGAGAGGTACCGTGTCCTAAGGGCTTCACTTCATTGTGTATGTGAGCTCAGACTGGGGCAGCTCACATTATATAAATATATCTATCCTGACACGGAAGACACAGAAATACTGAAGACACAGAAGAATTATTTCTGCCACTGATAAAATTTGATTTCTACCTTAAAGAAATAGTTCACTCAAAAATGAAACATTTCCTTTCATTTATTCACCCTCATGCCATTCCAAACCTGCACTACTTATTTTTTTTTTTTGTGGAATACAAAGGAAATATTTTCTGAAATTTCTTTGTGGTTTTGTGTCCATACAATGGAAGTCAATAGGTGTCACTGTTGTTTGGTTACCAACATACCAAAACTTACCATTTTTGTGCAAAAAATGGTTTGGAAAGACATGAAGGTAAGTTAATGATGGAAGAATGTTCATTTTTGGTTGAACTACCTCTTTAACAGGGAGTTCTGTTAACATAAAAAAGACAATATGTCTGTGTGTTGGTCAGCCAGGTGTAAATTCACAAGGGAGAATTACTATCATGACTGACATAATGATTCTGTTGCCTTTGTATTTGAAAAACTCAAATATGTCTCCTGAAATACATAGATGTAATGTCATTAAATCTGACAGGCAATAATGATTAAAATCCATCTTTCTCTAATCTCTGCTGTAGGACAACAGTATGAAGGATAATGACATATATTAAATTGTCTCCAAAAGCACTTTCAGAGGGACAATGTTTTCCCAAGCAAATCTAATTAAGAAGTAAAATTTACAAGTAAAAAAAAAAGTAAATTTGATTACATTTATTTTACCAGTACCAGGGGCTAGTTCAACTGTGCTGACATCACTGTGCAAATCTTTTTTTAGCTCTTTAGCAGCAACCTTCAT
>JAZGTK010003030.1:18486-28893 GCA_036877625.1 Ambastaia sidthimunki | reverse complement strand
GTGATATAGTTTTGTTCCATTATGCTGTTTTTCTCCTTTTTAGAGCTTAACAGATGTGGTCACTATGATCCACTATGATATATTGAAAAGAGATGCGTGAAGAATCTTTCAACATTTTTCTTTTTTTTTGTTCCACAGAAAAAACTACAGCATAAGGGTTTGGACATGAGGGTGAGTAAATCATTTTTGTTTTTGGGTGACCTATCCCTTTAACTCTAAATTAGACTTACTACAACTATACAATCTTGAATGCATTTGTTTCTTGAGCCCAAGCCAAAATCCCTGGAAAAATATAGTGACAATGGGCATCAGTATGCCTGACAATCCTTGTGGCCTTAATGTAGCAGATGTCCGTTACAAACTTTCCACTGTGTAAAGGCATGTATGGCTAGTTTGATGGCTGGAGTCAAGGGACTTAATCAAGACTGAGAGATTGTAGATTGAAGTTATGATAGCACAATGTTCTCTGCAGAATCCAATGTTCCTTCCCCATGGGGACAAGGATGTAATCCTTGAATCTAATTAGGGTTCAGGGAGTGTATAAAATACCTTAGGAAAGCTTATTGAATAAGGCTGCAGATGTGCTTTAACATGGAACGCATTCCAAAACTACAGGCAATAAATGTTTTCCATCGGCTTAGGAAAGGGCACTACAGAAAGACAGAACAAAGTACCAGTGTCTCATAACCAACAGGGCGTCCCTATTATTTTCACACCAGTAATGCTGCAATCAGCAAGGAACAAAAAGGATAAAACCTCCCATGCTCACACACTCAGGGTTGTTACTTGGGCAGTTAATCGGCATTCTCAAACCTTCTTGTATAAAAACCCATGGGGGGAGTAATTATCTGCTGCTTTGTTTTAATTGGCTACAGAGTAAAACTCAACAGCAGCACAAGTGTTAAAACTCTCCGATCATCATTTAATCAGGCCGAACAGTTAGCCAAGGGCCCACGGCATGACTCTTGGAAGTGTTACACAGACATTCTCTCCACATATGCAAGTTTTGGGGCTTACATCAAAGCAAGCGAGTGCAGTCTCAACTACCCCGGCCGGCGAACCACTCAATTTTGCCAGAATCCTGACTGAGATGTTTGAAGTTTGGGAATTGGTCCAGAACCAACAAATCAAACGGCAAGAGCCATGCTTCAAATATTTTCTTGTTTGTGTCACCTCCATGACTAAAAATGGTTGGCTAACTTCTTAAATGAATCACATCCCTCGTTTAATATTTTACAGATATCTGTCACTTTAATTAAACATCCTTTTGAGTGATTACTCAAAAGAATCTGGCTCTGTCTTGTTCTCTGTCACCATGGCAACTCCTGTATGTCAAGCTGCCAGTCACATTTCAAACTGTCATTTCAAGCTCTAATAAGAGTTTGATGTTCCAGAGCTTCTTACAGTCTCTCTCTCTCTCTCTGTCTCTCTTTCTCTCTCTCTCTTAAACGCTCTCCCTCTACCTCTCTCTCCCTCACTCTCATATTGTGGTTTCTCTGATCCTGCGGATCAACTTATTGACAAAAATTGAGCGATTTATCTTACTGGCCTGAATTAAGAGGTAAACAAGCTCAAAGTGGCATCTGTTAGCTTTCAGAACCCTGGGCTTTGGAATGACATACTCATGAATATGCAAAAAAACTTTAATTATTAAATGAGTGATGCCATATTGGGTCCCACTCAGGCACGCAAATGAGTGTATTAATATTAATGGGATATGCATTCACCTAGAACTGAGTGAGCAAAAGTACTCCTGATGGGAAAGTGAGGGTAACACACACGAACACACACCTGTATACCTACATTTGCAGAATGCTGTTGTTTGCCAGGATGCCCAGTAATTAAGGTCTAATGATATCCCCCCCACAATGAACAATCCCACATAGACAGACTGGCGAAAAAGAGGTCTGTGTGTGTGCACACATGTGTCTGTATGTGTGTGTGTGATGTCCCTGTGTCCCTCTAGAGAAAATGATCAGACTTTACAAAAGTGTGTCAACTATTCTTACCTCCTCATCATTGCTGCAGGCACAGTATAATATTCGACCGGCACTTTCTTAATAATTGGGGAGAACCGTACCATTGCTGTCAAATATTTCTGCCAGAGAGGGGAAAAAATTACATTTAAGAAGAATTTTTCCATTTACTGAACATTACATAGTAGTATTCTAATGGAAAGACATTATTTTAAAAAAATAATTATTCTACAGTTCTTAGATCAAATATATCGACATATCTGGTGTAGTATTTTACTGGTTTGACAGTTTTGTACAGCATTGTCTTGCTTCTGGAGAATTCCATGACAGTGGCTATTTTGTAACACATTCTTGTCCTTGTGTCTTTTCCTGGGCTTGTTTGTATACTTTTGTGTATTTTGTGTTTTTGGGCTCGCTTGTTTGAAGTTAACAGTGGCCCTGGGGTGCAGACAGAAACCTGATGCACTCTGCCGACAACACGGTACAGAATATTAAAAAAAACTGTTTCCACATCAGTGAGCATTCTCCTCAGCCCTGACAGGTTCAAATAAATGACAACAAGATTTAAATGCTGGTGAATTCACTGGGTGGCACTGGGTGCAGTCAGTTCAGAACCTAAAATGCAAATAAAATATTCATATCGCCTCACCAGGATAATTATCTGACAGACTCTGGGCGCACCTATGACACGCACTCCAGCCTATTGAAAAACTACCACCTGGATGGAGATTTACACAGAACAAGTAAGTCTTTTAACACAATAGATGTTTAGGAATGTCTGTACATGTGTTAGTCCTTTCTGCCCCTGATTAGATGATTTTCGGAAGCGCTGTGTTCGTAAACAACTCTCTGGGCGCAAACTCTGATTAGCTGTGTTTGTGACGTGCTAAAACTGAGCGATTGCAGACTGAACAGAAGCAGGTGTTTCAGAGGCTTTGAATTCTTTATCTCTCTCAGTGGGATATGATGTTTTTGAGCCATCTGCTTGCAGGATACTGTGGTTCTCATTACCTACCGTGGCCTTTCATGTGAATTTATTAATGGCTGGCTGTGTTAATTCTCCTGGGCGATATTGATTGCGTCACTTTTCAGTGCAAAAAAATCGGCCTTGCTCACTAATCAGCAACCACAATTTAGGTTAACCAGGCGCTAAATATGCTGAAATAGTGCTACTATTTGTTTAAATTAAGTCTTTGTCATTCTTTTCAAGTGCAAAACCCCTCCTTTCTCTATAAATTAGCCTGATAATATATTATACCTTATTCACAAATCTCAGTGCTATTTGTCTGAAGCAATTAACGTTGCACTACTGCCCACAGGAAGCTTTTGGTGTGTATTTTCATCGAGAATTACAATGCAGCACATGTCTAGATGTGTAATGTGGATAAGAGCTGCTTTAAAGAGCAGGTAGCTGGATTGCAGTGCTGACCGCATACAGTCACCGCAAAAAAATGCCAGACAATAGTCTATGGCATCTTACACAAATCAACACACAGAACCGACCCACGAGATTTTAAACTGCAGTACAGATTCTGTCTGTGGGTTGGGGTTAGACCCTAACCTCCGCATAATTCCTTTAATATATTTAGAAAGTTTAATTTCAGATTTAATTTGAAAAGAAAAGTAGAGAGACAGGACAGGAAATGATGTGGGACAGGAGAAATGAGATTGGGAAATATGCCGGCCAGATTCAAATCGATATTTGTTAGTGAACACTTCTTAATGTGTCATGGGCACACAAGCCTTTAACTTCTAGGTTCCAAGGAACCTGTCAGGTTTTGATTCTGGCTTGTGCTGTGTTGATAAAAAATGTTCTAAAGTGACAAACCTCTCAGGCTGCAGTATTTGCAGTTAACCAGGAAGATGTTCATCTGTTAACATTCATCACACACCACACACAAAAACAGTTACTGCAGTGATGTAAACAAAGTGAAATCTGTAGCAGGCTGAAGCGATGTAAACAAAGTTTTGATGAAATCAAAACTTCAGATGAAATCTGTAGAAGGCCAAAGTGTAAATAAAGTAACATGTAAACAAAGCTTACATCACTGTATCCTGCTACATATTTTATGAAAAGAATGTAAGAAAATAGTTACTGGTATCCCCTATAAGTAGGAAAGTCCTTGGGCATTTTTATCTTTTTCTTTACATTTATAAAGAAAAATATATGTATATAATATATATACATATATTGTATATATTATTAACTTGTATAAATCTACTTTTCATCTTTTGAAATAAAAAGCTTTTATGTGGTTTAAGCTAACTACTATTTTGACAGTTAATTGGTTAATAGTACAGTTAAAAGTGCAGTTAATTAGTAGTGACACTACTAACTTAACTACATTTTTCAGTAGATTAACAATAGCTCAGTTAATTTTAAAACAGCTTTTCCAGTAGCTAAATAAATTTTCCAGCAAGTAACAGTGTAATCTGACCAAAAGCTACATTCCCTTTTGTGTTTTGACAAACCAGCAATGCTTTGAAGCAGGGTACTGTTACTGTTTTTCTACTTACTAGGTCACAAACTAAAATTGTGTGGTACAGCATTCATTCATACAAAATAAAACAATCTTTAAAATCATTGTATTGCATTTCATTGTTTTAAACCTCATCTTTTACTTTAAACATTTGTTATTTGTAATACAGTGTCATGTTAAAAGTAGTTTCAATGTAACTAGGTTTTTTTTAATCATTGTTTGTAGTGTAGCTAACCAATTTATCAAAAGGGTAACTGTATCTTACCTACTTTAATTTATAATTAGCTTGTAGCTTGTCAAACTAAAGTTTTTGAGTAGTTTTCCCGACACTCTTATTAGACTTACAATGAGAAAGATTAGATCATAATATAAAGTTTAATACAAGAAATCACAGTGTCACAATCTTCCCATTAGTGGTTATGGGCAATTGTAATGTTTAAAAAAAAATTAATCCAGTGTATCTTATAAAAGCATAATGAGTGAACTAGATAAGCTACTTTAATATGGTATTGAAGTAGTTGAAGTCAACTATAGCTATATGCATTCAAATCATGCAATGTTTATTTCCTGCTTCCACAGTGTGTGTAGAGTGCCACCGTTTAAATAAAAGTAAGAAAGTTGTGCGGGTTGAGTCTTCTTCACGCCACAGATGTTTCTAACTTATGCCACTCTGATTTACACAGAGAATTCATCAAGACAACCTCCTGTGTGTGTGTAAAGTGAGAACTCACTCATGGGGTGTATCACGTACAGACACACCACAGGTGTCTTCAGCCGTCACCGCTGTTCTTTTATTTTGCTCGCTGTAACTAAGAAGAAACAGATAACCTAGATTTGGGTTCTGCTGGCACTGTCAAAGAATTTAAATGCAAATTAACAGGGGGGTCTGTATTTTTCAGCCGCTTCAAATGTTAGTTCATTGATCCAATTCAAGTAAAGATTTTCAGCTTTGATGATAAATTTGAGCGAATAACTTCATATATTATAAATTGCTTTGGTCAGAAAGCTAGAGGCAAATGAAAATGTCAGTGAAAGGTTTGCAGATGGAGAAAACATTAGCTTTGTTGACAGTAGCGTCAGACACGTGTATTTCTTAAGGGGCACTAGCAGTTGTAGATAACTAAGTACTTTTTGGCCCTCAGGCACTTGTTATTTCTTACAGGTACAATCATTAAAAACAATCCTTTAGAATGAATGCTTTGATTTTTGACAGATGTTTGTTGGTTGGGAGCCATTCTCAGTTTAGGATAATGCTTGTGCTCTATAGACACAATTAACTGCAAAACAAAACAAAAGGCAGTTCAGGGTCTGAATTTCAAACAAGTTATTACAAAGCGGAGAGTTTGACTTTATCTCTTCTGTTCTCTTTGGAGAACTAATTAGAAAATTGCAGGTTCAGTTAGGACATGTCTGATTAAGAGTCTGAGTGACAAAAAGAGCGATGAGCAATACATGAGTAATTCATTCTTGTTCACACACACACTCAGACATAATTGTCTCTGCTGACCTGATTTCACAGTAAAGAAGTGGTAGCTGCTAGTTACTTTAAGGAGATATTTTTACCTGAGATAACCCTTAAAAGCTTTTATGTCTTAGCAAATGTAGTCACATTCTTACATATTTAATAATATTTTTTGACTAAAACCGATTAATGTAGACTCTACCCCCTTGAAGCACTTTTTAGGTTACCTGACATTTTTTATTTTACAGTTTTATACAAACTAAAAACACAGTGAAATCATAACCAATTCTATGTGACACACCAACTGGGACACCAGAATCTTGGCTCAATTGGTGCCCTAAGTGAAATCAGGCATGAAAACCTTGTAACTACTTAGTAGTTCTTTATTTCAGTGTAAGACAGAATAGTCTACTAGTTTGTTTCTTGCATGAAAAGAGACTTGGATTTAAATTCTGACATAAAGAAATGGCTTTGTCAAGAAACCTTTACTGGTTGTGTTTAAGACAAATATTATTTAGATATATCTAAATTAGCCAGGATACATTCTGGTACATCAACAAAAGGAAACTCAGGGGGACCATATTCTTATGGTGACAATTACATGTTAGCACTTGTGCAAACAGCAAAAGTGTGTCTGAATTAGACAGCCAGTGATGACAATGCACACAACAATCTGTGGAAGTTTTTTGGTTAGATTTACAATCTTCTTTACTTCCTCTGAACAAGCATGACTGTTCTGCACACAAACAATAATCACACGGTACAGTGGACAGAGAATAAGGAGGGAAGCATTGAAGTGGCTGGCAAAGCACTTCAGTAATTCTACAGAAAAATTCATAGTTGCTGACTCAATGTACACACATGCAGTCTCTCTCTGTGTCAGTTTAAATAACCTCTTCCTCCCGCCTTCCCGTGATATTTGGGAAGATACAAATTGTTAAAGATGAAACGCAAGCACTCACTCTGAGCCCACCAGGCGGGTCAGGGCTGATTGATGTGGTCTTAAGAGAGAGCAAAACATCTCTGAACTTCCATCACACTCACAGACGGAGAGCGAGAGAGGTGATATATTTGATGATGGAGAATGATGAGGGACATTTATTTTCATTTAGTCTTAACTTATTTCTGCAGAGGGTTCTGTGTAATGTCTGGCACACAGGTGGGTTAAGGTGTGTGTTACACTCACACACACAAAGAGAACTATGTGACAGTGAAGAGAGCTTCCAGACTTTTTTATATGTGTTTAGAAGCAAAGACTAATATTTCTCACCGCTGTCGAAGCCTCTGCCAGCTGTAGTCAAGGCCAGAGCAGCGACTGTGTGTGTGAGGCACTTTTAAACTAGGTAAGATCTCATTATTCTGCCACCTCTGCTGCTTTCTGCTTGGAAGAGATTAAGATAGAGAGAGAGAGAGAGAGAGAGAGAGAGAGAGAGAGAGAGAAACGTGATGATTTTGTGCAATGGAGCTCATTTTCCCTTTTATTGCCTCTGAGAGTTTCCTCAAATATCGTCACTTTGTCATACTTGTCACCTTGTGTGACTAACAGTGTGTGTGTGTGTGTGTGTGTGTGTGTTATTCCACTAAAGTTAATCTAAAAGTGTATATATACTTTATTTAAAGCAAAACAGTTACACATACAACAATCATTGTTTCTCAACATCTCTAACAATTTTACATAACAATCATACAATGCTGTTTGTTTATTAAAGTAGTGGAAATGTTTGCCTAATCCTTATTTACAAAAACTGGAAATAAACACTTACAGTATGTTCCTTTTGTACGTACAAGGAAAAACATTCAATTCAATAAATAACCTTTACCTTTCATTTTCCAAAGATGATAAACTTGTGAAAACAGTGCATGGTTTATATTATAAAAGCTTTACTAATCCAGTAGATTAATACAATAATTTGTGGTGATCTTAGTATTTCAGTTCAAATCATTAACTTGTTTACATTAATTGACATACCAGTTTAGCCTGTGATGGCTGATGTCATGCATGATTGTTTTGGTTCCTCCCAAAATTTCTCCCTCATCTACTTAATTATCTCGGGAGTTTTCCTTGCCACTGTTGCCTTTGGCTTGTTCACCTGGTTTTATTCTTTGTAAAAGCTGCTTTGGAACAGTATGTATTGTGAAAAGTCCTATACAAATAAAACTGAATTGAATATAAATATATTTTGAATAAAGAAAAACGTGGCCATTCGTGACAGGATTTCTGTCCTGGCCCAACAAAACTACAGCTTTTTTTTTAAATAAAAAAAATTCTTAGATATTATGGATTGTTGCTTGGCCCATAAACTGCATACAGTAAATGGATTGCAGTTTAAATCATATTGTATTGTAAACTGATTTTTCATCCTCCACCCGTGTTTCAGATGAACAATGCCTCACTTGAGACATGAATAATGAGTCACTTGAGATGGCTTTGTCTTTTCTCCACTTAGTGCAGGTTTAGTGAGATGTTTATATTCTCATTTCGGAGCGAAAACGCGCAGACTCGCGCATCGCAGAAACTTCTTTGATATCAGCCGAATGCGTCTTTCCCACGTGGCCGTGGTCTCATAATGTCAGCTTTTTGTTTTCCAGATGAATCTGTTAAACTAACCAAACGAAAGCTGATGTATTTTTACATCGCTGGTTACGTCACACCACAGACTCGGATCAGCCTCCTCGTTCTTTGTGTAATCCTGCACAGCTGCATGTTTTGAAGCGGGAGGGTGTGAAATCTGTGGAAGATTTAACAGCAGAGGTCTTATGATATCAAGGCTATGAATCACTGACCCATCTGGAGAACACAAATAAGCAGTTACACCCGTTACGACACCAAATCAAATGGGAACTGTAAAGCAACTAAAGACACCACATGAATTTTCCTGTTAGCGCTGGATAGTGTAGAATAATAACGCAGAACTCCCCAGATTGTACGTTTGTGATTTATGGTGTGAGATATGGGGTATGTTCATGATTATTGAGGATTGCTGTTTTAAAAGTGTTATGACACCGAAGGCTGATTCACAAGATTCAATGTTTTTATGAGCATCTCATTTTACCTGTTAAAGCATTGAGCTCTCAGGCAAACATCTAAGCAGACATCTGTTGAAGTTACGCTTGTCTCTCTGATTCTCATGTACTACTGATATGTGAATGAGGTAATTTACTTTTGTTTATTCTTTTCAGCAAAGATGAAGGAACATGTAAGCTAGATTACATTTCTGAAAAGAAACCTCTCTAATAAACAAAACAGGATGCAGTATGCCTAGCTATCAACTATACTAGACGTACACAGACTTATGTTGTTTTTATATTAATTAATATAGAATGTAGATTATTCCTGCTAGAAAACATTTTCCTTTTGTACGATTAAAATACACACACTGCTCCACCATAAGTACCTTAAATTAAGCTAATTACAAAATAACATCTTATAACAGTATATGTTTTAGTATATTTAGTATGCTAAAGTTATATAAAGTTTATAGCATATAGTGACTCTCACTTTCTCACTCTCTCTCTCACACACACACACTCACACATTCACAAAGGCATTCTCTGGATCACCTCAGATTTAAATTCCATCTTTATCTTTATGACTGCATCACATCACACTGGCACAGGTCAACATGAGGCACTGTACCTTTCTCCAGCACCCCCAGCCCCTCCTGCACCGTGTGTGTGTAAATGTGTTCTGTGTCAGCATACATGTGTTGGTGGCCATTATTTCCATTACCATGTTGAAATAACCTCACTGCTTTCAGTAACAGGCTACAGATGTGAGTGCGTCTGTGTCCAGCATTTAACTCACACTGAATTCCTGTAGTTTCATGACCGTGTGAGTCCGGATTAAAATTGCGTCTTTCTGTAGTCGAGCATGAAAAAGGGGAAAAAATGGCTCTGTTTGTTTTTCATTGGTGTGACACACATACAGACACACACAGATGTGAACACTATTAAACCTACTCCTACTGCTTATTTTGGTCAGAAATGATGTAAAAGACCTTCTAAATGATTTCTGGAGGCCAGCAATTGTTCCGCTTGCATGGGCTTTGGCCCCTGAGTTTGTGTGTGTGTGTTGCTGGGTTAGACCAGCATGGGCTGGTCATGCTGCTGTGTTTGATTTAGGACTGACACGTACAAATATAGTCACATATGAATATAGAGAGGCAGAAACATAGACATGTTCTTGAAAGACATCTTAATCTTAAAAGAAAATATTCAGAATGGCTCCAACGAAACCATATAATGCAAAATGGGCAACCAGTTCAAACTGAGAGGGTAGGAGAAAGAGAGAAAGATGGCACTTTGTGATTCTATTTAGACAAGAAGACATAAAGATTTGTCCTCTAAAAGACACTATGATTGACTATATCAGAGAATTTGTGTTGACGTGATTGGCCACAGATCCTCCTTGCCACTTTACCAACAGGTGCAAAGACTCTACAGTCAATTACCTTCCTGCAGTGTGTGTGTGTGTGTGTGTGTGTGTGTG
>JAZGTK010003030.1:0-12711 GCA_036877625.1 Ambastaia sidthimunki | reverse complement strand
AAGCCAGAAAGATCATTTTTAAAATTAAAAAAAAAAAGTATCAACCAGTAGTAATTCTAGTTAGAAGTCAGGTTGATTATTATTTGTGGGGACCATTTTTAATTGATTTGTGAGAACATTTGTAGTGGCTAATGACTAAGCTGTGTGTGTGTTTGCATGGCTGCTATAGCATAAAGTTGGTTTTAAACAAGCATAGTGTGAGCATAATAATAAAAAAAAACAGAGATGTGGATGGAAAATGGATAAAAAAATGAAAAGGGGTAACCTATAACTCAAACTCCACATTTCACAGTCTCTCCCTTTCTGTCTTCCTTTCCATTCACAAACGTAATCTTTTTCTTTCTCTTTTGAAGCCTGTGAAGTCTGGACATCATCCGTGCACCCATGCCTTCTCACAGCCTACACATGTTCCCTTTTGGTTCTGAGTCCCCATGTGTGTGTCTGTGTTTGTGTGTGTTTGTGTGTCCATGTGTTTGTGATTCATAAGGTCAGAGGGTAGCCCATAAATTCACAGTGTGACTTTGAAAGAGGATTATGGCAGACTAGTTAAACCACTGTGAACTTTAAAACAGAGCAACTGATTCATTTTAAAATTCCACACATTGAACTTCAGCAGATAGCAGATGATGTTATAATCATCATCTTCTAACATTATGAACTTTTGTGAGCTATTATCAAATATAAATATTGACAGATTTATTTATGACTGCTTGACTTGTATTGATGGCCTCAGCTTCAATTATTGTTTTTACTGATGTTTATTATATGGTGTTTATTATATTGCCAGGAAACCTCACCACTTAACCATACATCAAATATTCAAAAGAGATTTTTTATTTAGCCAATCAAAACACTATGAGGTAATGACAATCATTTTGTAGTTTTCAGAGCAGCCCATATATGGGTAACAGGAAATTGAGATCATCAATTTATCATAACAGAATGTTATTTTGGTGTGCAATAGTACATATAAAAGTGTTAAGCTAAGTTTCACAGTTAAGGTTTTCACACGTTTTTTTATGTGACATTACAGTAAGATGTCATGAGGATCAAGTGTCTGTGTGTGTGCATGCTTTTGGAGGGCGGGGTTTTGAATAGGAGGGCGTGTCTATATAAATGGCTAAGTCTTGTGGAAATTCTAGAACGGTTAACATCGCTTATAGCACCTTAAATGAGAAATGTACATAAATGTACATAAAGATATAAATCAGCTGGGGAAACATTTTCTTTTATGAGTTAACTTTTTTAAGTTATACCTTAAAAAAGTTATACTCACATTTAGGGCCAAGTACAGTAAACAACACACACACACACACACACACACAAATGGTCTGCTCTCCCATGGTGTTCAGGGACAGTTTAATTACAGACGTCATTGTGATAAAATGCTCTGATGTCACATTTTTATGCCTGTTTGTCAACAAATTGTTTATGCCTCTGTGCTCTCAGCAGGAATTCAGTTCCTCAAAGACTGTTTATCTTACCAGGGTTTCAGAATCTCCATTCTGCAATACTCACTGTTCACTGACTCACTTTTTAGTTTGTAAATCATCATTTCCAGATTTTTTTTTAGTTTGGTCAAAATAAATATAACTGATTTAAGCCAGACAAGGCAGACTTTTATTTATATGAGAGGAAGTTTAGGGTCAGTAATTTTATATAAACCTCGACTGTCTCAGCTACACAGAAAATAAACTCTGTTCTTTAGACAACAGTTGCCCATAGGAAAGGACAGATGGAGGCGAAATAGAAGGTGTTTGTGATTGATGCAAAAGGATGGGACACAAGTGACATTTCAGTCTTACAGCTATTCTGTGTGTGTGTGTGTGTGTGTGTGTGAGAGCAAGAGAGAGAGAGAGAGAGAGAGAGAAAGAGAGAGAGAGAGAGTATAATACATTACAATACATACATGGTTTAAAAGTCAACACTGAAAATCTGGGATTCAAAATCTAATTTAAACCTGGAAAGTTTTATTATTAGAAAAAAATGTAAATCTGTAAGTCTGTAAGCAAATCTGTGAACTTGGCGATATTAAATCCTTTACAAAAGGTCAAATGTTCTTGCTGGAGCACATAAATTATTATGGGAACATTCTCCAAACATGCTGAAAAAACATTGATCATCAGGTATTTGGACAAACTTGTGCCAGTTGAAGTGCACGCTGTCTTTACGTACATACTAAGAAATATTCTACAATTTTAATTCTAATTTCAATTCTTACATTCATTATCAGACTAAATTTTTAAACTCAACTTTTCATATATTTCAATATATAATTTGTCAATAATATAACTTGTAATGGCCAAAGAAATAAATTAGAACAAATTAGAAATTAGAAGAATGCTAGTAGCAATTGCTAGAAGCAAAAAAGATTCACTCTTAACCCCTAGATTAGATACATTTACAAAAAACACAATATACAGAAACACAGTGTCAATGTTTTTTCTCTTCCTGCATTTCACTTTCTCGTTTTTCCTCTCTCTCCCTCCCTCCCTCCCCCCTCTCTCTCTCTCTCTCTCACTGTCCTTTTCTTACTTTCTGTTTGTTTCAGGGGCAATTTGTCCTTTGCCGAGGCTATTTGGTTCTTATCAACAGTTTTAGCAGTAGCAGAACTGACAACTTCCAGCCCAAAAGTAACATCTTAGACACAAGCAGTATGCATATGTATGCGTGTGAGTTCATGTGCGGGGTGAGAAAGACACTTCTGTAGCTGTCATAGATATTATGCTGGGAGTGCTTAACAGAATGGAAAACAGAAACCTGCTTTATCAGAGGACAGACCTTTCTGACCGTTTTGCATATACTGCAAACAGCTAGCAAGCTAAAAGGCACAGCGTCCACTCCAGCTGTGTGCAGTGAAAAGTGAAATGGCAGAAGCAAGAAGTGTGAAACCATCTAAATACAATATCATGTTTAAAGCACTAAAATATCTGGCAGAGACTATCCAGAGCATTAAAAACACACAATGCACAACACACTCTAAAAGCCAAAGAAAGCACCTCAGTACAAGCTCCATTAAGGCCATAAAAGAGTCAGTCTGTGGGGAACACAGAAGGCTATCTAATTATGAACCAGCATCTACTCAGCAGCTAGGAGCAGCCATAACCTCTCAGGCTGTTAAACTGAGAGAGAGAGAGAGAGAGAGAGAGAGAGAGAGAGAGAGAGAGAGAGAATGTTGAGGACAATGAAGATATAGAGAGAGAGTCAAAGAGAGATCGTGTAAAAGAAAATGCCCTGTGGCTAGTGCCCTCTACAGTGTAATTTATTATGAAAAATTCCAGGTGTTTCCATTGGGTTTTTTCTTCCTTTAATTATAGTGCTCTAAACAAACTGATTTATTGTTTTCATTTGTACGCGATCTTTGTGTTTTTTCTATGTACTTAATTTTGTTATATATTCTCTTTGCTTTTGTAATACTCTAATATGTATGTTAAATTTACATATATATTGTAAATATTGCATGTAAATATACTATACTATGTATATTTATGTATTTTATTATTTTTAATGACAGTTGAGGAAGTGACAACATTTATGGGGTGGAAAAACATCATCAAGTACTAGCGATACATTTGAAGAATCCTGCAATGTTGCCATTCTAAAATATTCTGTTTAATAAAATAACAAAAATAAACGTTTTAAAAGTTCTTTGATTGAAAATAGATCCTTTTCATGTTAGCTAGTTTTCAATTCCTCACTTTAGCTCCTTATTTCCTTCCTGTTAAGATCCACCCTGTTAGGCATCCTGTTAATGTTGTTGCTACAGGGTAAATAAACTTGTTGTAATTACAGAGATGAGCTATAATTACAAAAGTCTAAGTGCCAGAGCTTGACCAGAGCTGGTATATCTTTTTAAAGAAATACATTACAAAACAGGCATAATTGATGTCTTTAAAGTTACAGAGCTCAAATAGTGCTGAATAACAGGAGTGACCCACTATATTCTGTCACACAGAGTCCCAGACTTATACTTTTTCTTTCACATTCTCTTACCCTCTCAAAATGGCAGAGAAAACATCTGCCCTTTAAAACCCTCTATAATAAAACACAAATAAGAGCAGAGGGAAAATGTTCTCTCAGGAATCCTTTCTGTAATGTACGTGTCTGGATTGATTAAAGTAATCAGTTAGCGTAAGTCTGTTATGATTATGCAAGCAAAATTATGATTTGTGCGTAATGAGCATTGCATGTTGATTGTATGTTGGGTTGAAACACCATGTGTTTCCTGTAGGATTTAACAGAATGAAATCACAGCATGAGGACTCGGGATTGTCGGAGGACATGGTAAAGATTAAATGTTAACGGTCAGATCAAAGTGGGAGAGCTGCGGTGGAACATGTACTGAGACTAAATGACATAAAACAAAAGGATAAAAGGATCAGTTCAGGATTTCTAAAGAGACGCTCTTAACATGTGAGCAGCATTAAGCTGTGGAAAGCATCATTATCTTTCTTATGAGTGCCGCTTGTTTTATATTGTAGTGGTTCAGGGCTCATGCACGAAAACTGCCATATGTTCTCAGGACAGAAGAGAGACACAATCAACAATTACACATTCAGTATGAAAATACTCTCATAGTTCTAATGGTAATAGCTGCATAAGCTTTATATGTGACTATATAACAGGCTGAATTTCCATCAGACACATTAGGTTGAGGTTCATAACTTACAAAAGGCCTCTTAACACCACAACCGGCACAACAAAACTTTCCTATTTTTTTGTTTTTACGGCTTGCAAACTATTTATGCTGGAACCAGTGATTAATTCGCTTAAGAAAATATTTGAGTTTTGATTTGATTGCAAAGTACAATTCATTGATAATTTGTAATGGATATGTTGTCACACTCCTGGTTTTGAAAATGAAACTGAAGTAATATTGTGATATTTTCTTTGTTTCTTACTTTTTCTTTGTTTCTTTCTTTCTTTCGTTTTATTTGCTGCTAGGACATTTTAACATGTGTTTTATTGTTTATTTGTTTGTAGGCCTAATTGTAAACCAAAAATTTCTTTGGCATCCTTTTTAAATTCCAGTTTGAGGAAAACACACATACCAACACCCAGCCATAGTATTTTATTAGACATGCTTTTCTTTGCAGAAATGTAGGAAATTGTCATATAATGTCCAATTCTAGAAACCAAATACATGACAAAATGTATTATTATGTATTATTATATACAGTGTTATTATGATTGTCTCTGCTCGACATGATGTGGTTCAAATACTCTAAAATTCTGCCACAAATTTGCGCAGAAAATTGCAAAAGGCCTTAATTCATCACATTTCACAGTGGTGACAGTGGAACATTGATAACTTCTGTTTTGCTCCAGCAGTTTCTCTGATAGTAAGGCACATGTTAACAGGAAGGAGCACAAGAAACATACTATGTACCTTCCCACCCAATATGGTCTATAGGTGATACCTAAACATTATAGGCCACAACTGTAGAGGTAATGTCGCAGCACCCTGACCTCTTATTAAGTTTATTAGCAGTCGTTCCAGCTCTACAACATCTTACAACCTCCCATAACGTTCATGAGCATTCAGGATTGTGCTCAAACATCATCTGCTGGACAGATGATTTGTACCTGAGTCAGACACTTAAGTAACACACTGGCCAAGTTAGCATTAGCAACTCTTTGGCTAAATTGCCTCATGCTAAAACACAACTTTAATATCCTTGGCACATGCTAATGCTATTTATTTCCACAGATAGGGTTAGCACACATCTACCATTCATCATCTTAATTATGATTAATATTCTAATATCCTGGAGTGCTAAATGAGCTCCTTTGTGCAGAGTTTCTGCTTTAAATAAATTTCACTACTTTGCCAATTAAAATAATGCATAGGATGAGAATAGGAAAATAGGAAATATAAATGTGGTTTGTAGCCCACAAAGAACCAGAAGAACCTGGTATGATACAGAAACAAAAATACAACAAAACATCACCAAAGCCAGAACTGTTTAACAATTTATTATTTCTTATTTTGCTGTTTATTTGTTTGTTTGTTTGTTCAGTCAGTCATTCATATATTCATTCATTCATTGTTTGTTTGTTTGTTTTTTCAGTTTTTCATGTATTTATTCATTCATTCATCCATCCATTCACTCACTCACTGTTTGTTTGTTTGTTTGTTTGTGTATAACTTGGCAAAAAAACAGTTATGTGAAGTAAAAACATGGTAGTCTGCATGTTCTCTTGTTTGTGCAGTGTATAGAGGGGAAAACTTATTAACTGTGGTTGCTTTGGCAGTGTTACAAAAAATGTTAATTTCATATATCATCATTATGTTTATATTTTCCTGGCAGAGGCTTTCAAGCCAGAAAGACTGAAGAAAAGCCAATATTATGATGATTTCATCAGCCTGTAGGAAGGGATGAAACTGAAAGACTAAACCATGATGTGCCGATGGGAACTCGCCCAATAAGATCATCGTGTTAACTGTGGATTACGTGTCAGATTTTGCTTCGTCAACTTCTTGAATCATCTGTTGTGGACACAAAATCCTTCAACCAAAAACGCTGGAGTTTTTCCCACCACTCAAGTGACTTTTGTGTACATACAGGTCTTTGCTGAGTTCAACAATGAAGGAATTATGTAGCTGACTGTGCATTTGTTGTTTTAGATATTATAGGTAAATAATTAAATATTTGTTATTTTGGCTGGTGAGTTGCTTCTGACTTTGGCATGACATCAGTTTGCTGTTTACTGTTTCCTTTTATCTTGTGATGGGTGAGCAAGATAGAGAGAGAGATTGTTTTAGTCAGAACAGATCTGTGTGGCAGTCTTAACTTATTCCAGGAAAAACAAGAAATGTGATCATTTTGTACACACACATACACAAACACAAAAAATTATGGAATGGCAAGCAATGCATATTTTAAGAATATAATATCAGGTTTTTATAAACAAGATCACCCATTGTCCAAATAAAGTCCCCAGTCTGCTGAAACAGTGATTCCACTCTGCTGTGTTCGGTTTGACACGCCTAGCCTGGCAGACTGTGTCCACGAGAATGTGTGTGAGCGTTTGTGTGCGACACATGGACATAACTGTGAGTTGGTTTATAGAGTCATATAAATAATCTTATCTAACTTCATACACACACCTCATCAAAACTCTAAACACACACAGTCTCCCAAGATGACCTTATAAGCTATACCAAGCCGAGCTTATAAGTCTGGTTGTCAGAAGTGCTGCTTGGGTTTCCAAAACCCCTGGACCCACAAGTGCTTTTAATAACAGCATTAACATAAATTGGCTGGTGATTGGTGAATTTCAGGGTGTGTTTTGCTTAAAATTTGCTCATTTGTTGCAGAAAGGCTTCCACAGTAAACAGAACTTTTTTACGGTTCATGAACTCATCTGTTTAAGGGCACTATTTCAGAAATGAAATCTAAATGACATCAGTTCATTGGCCTTTACAAATGTGAAGAAGTTCACTTCACAACATGGCAATCACAATAAAGAGCCTGACCCCTAAAGCACCTCTCTGAGGGAGAAAAAAGATTCTTTTGGAATGGTGTTTGGTCACATTTCACATCCTCAATAAATTACGCTCTCAGTGAGGGTCTGACAATCGCTCTGCTTTTCCCAATAAGTTGCACAAATCTTGTTGATTTATAAGAATGTCTTTCCCTTGCTTGTTTTCAGGCCTCTTGCACCACAAGAGCCCAACAGTTTATCAAATCAGTCAACATTTGCCTTCAACCTAAAAAATACACAACAGCTGAATCTTTAGTCCATGTAAAATCCTGATTTTTATGGGGGAAAGTTTCCGGAAAAAATAAAAGACTCGTTATTCACCCTCAGGTCGTTCTCTAATGATGGCGACTGAACATTTTGCCTAACGTCTACTTTTGTGTTCCTTTTTTTGTTTTGGGTGAACTGTCCCTTTAATGCTCTGTGAAATACTGCACCAGTGCTCTTTTGGAGGATAAGTTCTGATTTAGAGTTTCAAGTTTGTTCGCCACCATTATAAAATGCAGTCAGCAGAACATCGCTTCTGCCAAACCTTCAGCCTGCCAGACTCCGAGTAAATTATAAGTCATGCAATTTTGGCCTTTTATTTTTGGATTAGAAATGTTAATATTTATGTGTGTTTGTGTATGCTCATTTTAATCTCATAACAAGGTTAAACCCTCTAATTATCAGACACACCTTTTTTCCAATCTCACAAAGAAGTCTTTTGGAAGACGCACAAAAAAAACAACAGCCATCCAGATGATCCACTGCAACTTACTTTGCAACCCCCGGAACTAACACTCACAGACGCACACACATTTGTTGAGAGATGCTCTGGAAAGTTCCTGTGCTGTTTTGTGTTGTATAGGTTGTTGGACTATGTTATGATATGTGTTAGCTGAGGGAAGAGCAGGCAGTATGTATGCGCTCTGTGTGTGTGACTGTGAGCATGTGGTGTGGTATTTAGGTCACATTTCCAGCAGGCTGGTTTTCCAGCGTCAGACAGAATTTAAGAGCGAGATTCTGCGAGTTCTGGACGAGCGTTTCAGTCTCAGCGTGAGGAACTAAAGCAGGTTCCTCGGTTTTGCTATTATGCAGCTTCATCATAAATGCATTAAGATTTAATGGACAGAAGAACTGGCTGCTCCCAAATAACCTCTGTGACTATGGTCTCTTCTTTTCCTTACAAACTCAGAGAATATGGTTCACACACACACGCACACACAAATACAAATATGCACAGAAAATGTTTCCTCGCGTACGTTTTGGTCTCTTTATGTCTCACGCATAAATGCATCTCTATTTCTCAGACACACACACCCTTCAGACAAATAATAGGATTTGCAATTTAGCAAAGCCTTTTGGCCTGATACCAATAGAACTCCTGGACAGAGATTTGTGTAGTTGTGTGCGTATGTTGTTCTCAGTACTCATTTTACAGCTTAAATGTGTATAGAAAAATAATGTACACACACTTTCTCCTTCTTTGAGACATACATACAAATTTGTCAAAAATGTACACGTACGTATATATCTAACATACTACATTCCTACCAAAACAGAAAAAGTCAATCTACATAATTCTAACCGGTGCCACAACTGAAAATGTTTTTCACTCAAATTATCACACAAAACATAAAGAACAATCTCAAGCAACTAACTTGTTACTGTTTCTTCTTTTTTTATTTTTCTACCAATTTTTTCCAAGTAGTTTTAATCAAGTTATCAAGTCAGAATATTTATTATTTGTAGGTTATACCTGAAAAGTGAATGTGGTCTAATATTAACACTACAGTGTCAAACTAGAGTGTTAAGTGCCGTCCCCAAAGAAAATTCTAACCCAAAACCCTATTTTCAAAACAAAAATGGACAGACAGCAATAGAGGGAGAGAAGAGAGAAAGCTACTCCTCGACTGACATAGACAAATGAGAGGACATAAATGAAACCACCCAGAAACTTCCCCCCATGGATCAGTGGGAATTAGAGTGAGTTAAGGGTTCGAAAGAGGAGAGAGACAGAGAGAGAAAGAGACTTCTGCTTCTCCTGCTGGGATCCCTGTTAAAAGTGTCCTACACAGAGACGAGAGTGAAAGAAAATGTTATTTAGAGGAGGAAGGAATTGTTTCTACAGAGCTCATTAAAAAATAATTAACAATTAAACACAAGGTAAGAAAGCAAATAGAGGAAGAGAGTGAAATAACTGTGTAATCCGTGTGCCTCCATCTGTCTTTCCCTCACTCCATACATTAATCTCAGACTGGCTCTTTTACAAGGTAGCAAATGTTCTAGTTTAATATTAATGTTATTCCCTGACTGCAGCCCTTTTAGCTCTTACAGCGACACATGAACTTTTCCTCATGTAGTCCTGAGTCTACACAAAAAAACAACCTGAGAGGACAACGGCAGGTTAAAACCAGCACTGTTCAGTGTGTATGCATGTGGGTGTTTGGAATAGTGTAGGTGGGTTTATTTAGCTATAGTTGGGTAGTTGGGGACAGAATTGTCCCCAGAAGCAAACCAGAAGTAAACTAAATTTGACAAAATGTCCTTTTGAGGACATGTGGGGACGTACTTGGTGCAGAATTATGAAACACTTAAGGAATTGTTATTTAACATACCTTTACACATCTTTTAAACTTAAAAATCTCAAATTTTCAGCCAACAGAAGCAAACACTTTTTGATAAGTGGTTGAGCGATGTGAAACGTGAAAATATGAGGGTACAGGAAGTTTCCGTTTCTGGAAATAGGAGGACACCATTTCTCATGATAATAATCAAGTGCGATCTGCTGGCAGCTGCAGGGAGCAGTTCAGTAGTCTTGAGTCTGATTGGATTACTGATGAGACAAGAGATTTCTGTGCCCCCACTCAGAGATTTCTGTGCCCCCACTCACACATCAGCCTCGATTCTTTTCCCATCTTACACTGAATCATCAAACACATGATAATATAAAATCAATCTTTCACAGATTTGCGTGTCATTTCTTCCTTTCACTGTTTTCAATTATTTCAACTTATCTGTAATGTTATCCGTTTAACTTCCTCCTCCGGGTTTCTCTAAATTCTCGCTCCCTCCCTCTGGGTGCTGTAATAGTAGCGGATAGAACTTGCGGAGCCCACGGCATTTACCCAGAATGCACCAGGGGTGAGTGGGCAGTAAATCTAATATCAGTCTTGTGCAGATTGATCACCTGTCACATGACTTGCTTAATGCTCCCTAAGTCTCTCCTTGTCTCACACACAAGTCTTCGCATTCTTAAATATTAGTGAATATAGTAAATTGTGTGTCATTCCTAAATACAATTATATCTCTGCTGTTGACCTGATTTTTCATTATCATTTGTAAGAAGCTTTTGTAAGAGCTGTATAACTATTAAATGCCATCCCAGTGGTCTTAACAGCTATGTGGACCATGTGGTATTGCAGTGATTAGCACAGAGCTGAGGATGTTCAAAACAGGGTCTGTATTTCTGTAGCTATTCAGCAATTACTGTTTTGGCCTTCTGATGATGTCATACTCTTAAAGGGGTAAGTCGCCCAAAACTAAAAATTCTACCATTGAGCCTCATTTACTTTTATTGTACTGAAAAGCTGCCTAGACACTTGGAATTACATAATTGTGTCAATGATGACCAAATTTTTATTTTTCATTTAGCTCTCCCTTTTTAAAGGACAATTTAAAAGCCATATTTTCTATAACATTTTGCTCCATAAAAGAAACAGTTGAAATGTTTTATGCGGTGTGCTGCCTGTATATGGAAAACATGACCCACATCTTCCACGTACAGAGATGAGGCAGAAGTATGTATTTTCTATTACGCAGTCCAGCAGCCACCATCTGACAACAGAGTCACTGAAACTTTAATGTGCCAAACTCAAACAGAGGGTTTGTGTGCGAGTGATGAGGGACAGATACCCTGAAGCATTATGAAATATTTGTGACAGTGAGAGCGTCACTCGCTGAGACAGCTTGTTGTGTCTGAAATAACAGCACAGCTTGTGTATTCATTTGCATTCAGGAGCGAAAAACTGACATACAGCACAAATACACTGGACAGAAACCCACTCAGCAATCAGTAAGAAGAGAGAAGAGCAGCTTCCATAGGAAAAATCTTTATTTATCCTTTTAAAATGCTTTCTGAGGGTTGAGACTTGGCTTTAAGTGTCATATATCGAGGAACTCAGAGGACACTGTGAGAATTCTACAGAAACGCTGTCGCCGAGGGGCATCAGCACTGCCAACACATACATCAAAACTTAATAATACTGAAATCTGCAACAAAATCTTAGTAAACGAAAAGTATAACAATAATAATGTAGTTGACTGAATAAAAATAAAAAACAGTGACAGAGGGAGGAAACATGCTGCAAAAATCTTTTTTGAGGACAGTTTTTATGGAGGTTGTGGTCGACCGTGTGTCCCGGCAATGCAGTGACCCCCTCTATGAATAAGTACATATTGTGAAAGACTGTGCATGAACTGCGTTTGATGGGGATGGATCAAGGCCAGGGAAAAGGTTTTCTCATTAGATTTGTCTCTCTCATAATATTGTGATAATCCTTAAAAGGTCAGAAGTCGCCACCAATCTGTCTCTGTGCCTGACGGGGGGAGTGTGAATGTATGTTTGTGCGGAAGCTTTGGGCTTTAAATACATTGTCCAATGAATCAACCACAGTAAAAACCTCATTGGATGAAATGTTATTAACAGACATCAAAAAGATGCATTTCCTCAGTTCGACTACAACTTACCACAAAACACCCCAGGTGTCCAGCCTCAGAATTTGAACAGAATCAACTCTAATCTGACTAACAAGATGGCTAAAGGTTTTCCTCACTGTTTTTATGGTTCAAGCAAATCAGTCAAAGAACAAGAAGGAACTGCCTCACAGTTCTGTGCTGCCAGCTAAATGTAGGCTAAGCTACAGAACATAATTCCCTCTAGCTGAAACAGTCAGTCCATCACTCATTAAGGCCGCGCTACTGCTGTTTCAGGAACACATATTCACAGCTGATGCTGTGTTCATTAGCCTGCAAGGACAACCACTGTTATTGCTAAAACCGGGGTAAACGTTTTCAAACAGTTCAAGGCCATTCCAGCCCTGTTTTTCTGAGGAAAAACAAAGTTGTGAATTTCTGCTAAGTGCTCCTGCAATGTAAATGACAAAGAGCTGATCAGTTGCGAACAGCTGTTCTGACACACACATACACACACACTTTAGTGGACTAGCTGTTGCTGGTTTAGTT
>JAZGTK010003029.1:0-28901 GCA_036877625.1 Ambastaia sidthimunki | reverse complement strand
TGGCCAAGACTTTACTTGCGTCCTGTGAGTTTGACTGTGTCAGTGAAGTGTTGACCATAGCTGCCATGCTAACAGGTAATTCATGTCTCAGTGCATTGATCTTCACAGGTTAACTGTTTCTTACAGATTCTTTACAGGTTCAACATTCAATCATCCATCATTCATAAGTCTGTTGTACTACCGAAATGATATATACTATAAATATAAACATTTATATAGTAGTTAAGTCAAGCTCATATTAGTCATTCCAAACCTAAATGATTTAATACATTTGTGGAACATAAAAGAAGATATTTTAAAAAATGCCTCAGTGGCTTTGTGTCCATACAATACAAGTCAATGGATGCCACTGTTGTTTGGTTTGAAATACAGGTTTGAAATTACATGAGGGTGACTAAATAATGAACAGTTTTTCACTTTTGGTTCAACTATCCAGAATAAGAAATTAAAATTGAACTTTATATTGATAACAAACATTTTCTTTCTCTGTGTTTCTCATTCAGCTCCAAGTAGTTTCCTTACACCACCAGTGGAGCTGAGACAAAAAGCCTCACTGTGCCATCAGAGGTTCCAGCATGCAGAGGGAGACCACTTCACTCTAATAAACATCTATAATGCCTACAGATACGCTAAGGAAAGCCAATGTGAGTGTAATTTGTGCATCAAAGGATAGTTTTAAAACCAACATCTACTGACTATACAGGATTGTAATATATTACTTAAAGAATAGAGTGTAATATAAAATTACATAGTGTCCATTTGCAGAACCAAACCACCAATATCAACAATATTCTTTTACATCAGTCCCAGTGAGTTCATTTTAAAACTTCTTATGAACTACAGAACCTTCTCTAATGCAGACGTTTGTTCCGTCTTTAGTCTATAATGTGGAACACTGGTGTGAAGATCATTTCCTGAGCCTGGACGCTCTTCAGACAGCAGACGCAATACGCTCTGAGCTGACCGAAATTCTGAAGCGAATAGAGCTGCCGGTGTCCTTACCAGCTTTTGGCTCCAAAAGCAACAGTGTAAACATCAAACGTGCCCTGCTAGCTGGATTCTTCATGCAGGTATGCATATAGAATTAACAATATAACCAAAATAATGATTCACTTTTGATGCACGTTCACACTAAAATCCTAATTTGTTGTTTGGTAGAAGAACTACATTTTCAGATCAAATTTCAGATTTTTTTATTAACAATGATTGAGAAATTAAAAGATTGACAGATTTAAAAGCAGAATCTCTTGCACTAACATGAGACTGCGTTAATGCAAACCAGGAAAATAGTACACTCATTTTCTCAAATTACTGCATTGGGATGGTAAAGTCTATGATTAAGCCAGATTAGTCAATGGTGTAGTGCACTTTACATTTCTAAGTGCTCCAAATTGACTTCAGTATAACTGCCTGAACGCTTTTATGCATTCCGTGTTGTTCATCTCTGTGTGGCATATTCCAGGTGGCGAGAGACATTGATGGCTCAGGGAATTACTTCATGCTTACCCATAAGCATGTGGCTCAGATCCACCCACTGTCCGGCTACGGAACTGAGATGTACAAAAAGGATCTTCCAGAATGGGTTCTGTACCATGAGCATACACTGTCAGAAAACAACTGTATTACAACCGTCTCACAGATATCCCCACATGAGTAAGTTTAAGCTTTGGATTACATAATGCTTTGTGTGTTTACAGAAGATCTAACTGAATGATGGTTAATGTTTGCAATGAATGGCCAACTGCATTCCAGTAACGACTATTCAACTTTATTGCACTACTTCGTAACTTAAGTTACAAGGATTCCCCAAATCAAAAGCTGTTGGCAAACTAAATGGATGGAGTGTTTTGCCCTTGCTATGAGTGTACTGTAGCTTGATGTGTGACAAGTGAGGAAGAAAGAGGCTTAACCAGAAGACCACCCTGCCTACACAGAGGTTGATCTTATAGTACAGGACTTGAAAGAAAACCAAATTTAACACCAGATTTGTAATCTTTTAAAGTGTTTTTGTCTCCTTTATTGATACTGTGCTTTGTGTTTTGAATGTTACTAAGTCTGTCCTTTCATTAAAGCTAGAAAGTAATTTCTGATTAATTGTTTTTGAACACTCTTTGTTTTAATGTGACAGATTTATTCAGATGGCTCCGCAGTACTTTTTCTACAACCTGCCACCTAGTGAGAGTAAAGACTTACTGCAACACATTATTGATCACGGTTCAGCAGCCCCAACTAAAGGCAAAAGAAAACCCCAGACTTCCAGCAGCCCTGCCAATGTGGAGCCACCCCACGAGCGCTGTACCATACAGTGACTGTTGACATACAGTAGTATGGCTTGGCACTGTGTTACCATGACAACAAACGGATGTTAACACTGCAGGTCTGTTACACAGTTACCACAAAATTTACAAGGCAGAACGAGGAATCTCAATAAGACTGACCAATTTAGCTTGATTGATTAATCATTAATAATGGAAAGGAAGGGTTATGTGTTTGGAAACAGGGTTTATTTGTACAGGGACAAAACTGGATGAATAGATGAACTGGTTCCTCCACTGGGGCCAGCAGTGACCCCCTTTCTTGCAGGACAGGGACAGTATTTCTGTTAGCCCTGCTAAGTAGTAGCAGTTCCTACAATTGTCTTCTATTTGTGGACCCACATTAGATCTTTGTACGATCTCTGCTGAATAAATAACAATTAAAATAACCTACTGCTGTGCAGTAGTTAATAAATACGCTATCGTTGACTTTTGTCATGGTGTGTAAAATGCCCTTGATAAACTGTAGCTACTAGTTAGCCTTTTAATATAATATATAAAAATAGCATGTGGTTTAGCCATGCGCATTAGAATAATGCACTAGTGCCAGTAAACATTATTTAGCTTTGTGCATTGATTGTGTTTGCCGTTGCCTATATTTAGTACACCAGAGCTTTAATTAAACACATTAAAGCATAATAAAGCACAGGAATAGAGTCTTAAACTTTTTAAGCATTGTATTATGTATTTATTTGTAAGGTATGTGTTCAGCTAATATAATTTTTGGAAATTAACTCCACCATGATAATATGTTAAGGAATATGTTTAACATTGTTTTTGAAGTGTTAAAATTGTAGCTCAATATGTGTAAATAAATGTGCTTTGATGTCGAGGATTGCCTTAAATGTTCTCAGTTTATTTAATACTTGTTTCAACATAGCTATTAAAGTTATTACTGTATAGCCCAATATTATTGTAGCTTTAGACAGGTTTATTGTTTCTTCGTTTTAAACAAAAATTAACAATTTACCAGTAAATAATTGAAACACAACCTCAGCTACATTTACAACTAGTGGTGTCATTAAAAATATAGGAAGTAGTTTAGATATGTCTTAATACTTTTATGTAAATGTACATTGTGGTTTAATAAAAACTGAAATTCTGTAAAAAAAAAAAAATAGACCTATGCAAAATACAATGTTTTAGTTTGTTTTCAAACTTTATCTGGAATTCATCTTTGGAAAGAGAAAGAGGAATGTTGGGAGAAACAATTATGCAATTTTTGTTTTATGGGTCTTCACGCAGCTGTTCCCACTACAGGCCCAGTTTACATATTATGACAGATGGCAGTCGCTCACGTTGCACAATGAACTCGACGCTTGGAGTCTCCGCTTCTGGTTCGCTCGCATAAACAAAGATTTTGATTGGTCGAATGTGTGTCAACGTCAGCATACTATCAACAAACCTGAAAGACGCGTCGCGTATTTTTTTAAATGCGGACTTTATATTAACTGTGAGAGCGTTTTAGTTTATCGCGTCTGTTTCTAGCATTCCATGTTTCCTGCGTCTACACCATATTATTTTTTCTTTTTAAAACGCCATTTGGATTGTTATCGCTATTATTTAGCTTGCCATATCCGAGAGAAGTGTTTGGATAACTGTTCACAATAATATAATGTGCGCGTCTTAAATGGCATGAAACTGATCGTGTAAAACTGTGATGACTTAAACCGTGCCAAGTTAACAGAGATGGGTACAGCAAAAAGCAGGATGAGAAAAGTTGCACCTGTTACGGTAAAAGAGGAAAGCGTTTGTAGCGGAGGTGACAGGCATGGGGACTTTTTCGGCCCCTTAAACAAAACAAGTTTGTTGATCAGAAACTACACGGACTGTTACAGTGAGGGGCAAGAGTCAGAGTTTTCAGCCAAAGATGACACTCTTGCGGAGGTGGACAGAATCCTTGCGGAGTGTGAAAACACGGATAAAAGACTGAACACCAGGGCTTACAAGATGCCAATGTTAGGCTCGAAATCGACCGGGCTTTGCCATGCCAAACGACACGCCAGCAACAAAATGTACAGTGGCAAACATGCTGAATTACAGCATGGTGTGAAGAATTATGAAGATAACACAGTTATCAAACCAACCACAAACATTCAGGAAAAGGTAAGAGGGTGTTTATTTTTAAACTTTGTCTTTGTAAAATAGATAAGCCCTAGTTTTAAGAAAGCATCAGTAACTATCAACTATAAATGAGAAAAAACAGTTACTAAATGTTGTAAATAAAGAATTGTACTTCGCTTTTTTTAATAGATTAGTCCTCCAAAGAACCTGTTGGGTAGCACCGACACAGAGAGCACAACAGCTCCCCAGTAAGTGTATTCAATCTATTATTTATCTGGACTTTGTAAGACACAATTTGCACTGGAAGTTGTTAGGTCAGGTGGTTGTGTATAGGTTACATGTTTATTTTGTCCAGCCTTCATTGTATTTTGTAATTTAAAATACAATTTATAATTTGATGACTTTAGTTGGCTATTGAAAAAACTTGTTTTAACAATTAAACCCTCTTTTGTAGGAGTTATGGAATTATTGGAGCTCCTTCTCTGGCCTTGCCCGTCATGTTTGATGCTTCAGAAGAGGATCTTATGAACACAATCGAGAGAGAATTTGGTTGAAGGTTATAATGACGTTCGGAAACGGCTGAGAAGACAAATTATCCCTGAATAAACTGATGTTTAATGAGAGGAATTATTGATAAATCACTACAAATGCAACAATCAATGATTTATTGAAATGACACTACATATTTAGACAAATTAGATTCAGGTTACATCTGGGTCTGTGCACTCAGGCAGGCTGTTTTATTAGCCTATATATACATTATTGAAAACTATACAAAAATGTTTAAAGGGTATTGTTTATGGTTTGTATATTCAGATTAAACTATATAGAATCATTATTATAATAAAATGGAGCATGTACTGTTCTGTGCTAACTTTATTTCACTATTCTGTATCCAGCTGCTTGCCTGAGAGAATATGCCTGGAATGTATATTTCAGTTCCATTTCCTGAATCCTCCACCCTTCTGAGAAAGGAATTCACATCAGCAGTATGGTTTAGTGGTTCAGTGGAGGCCCTCTAACTTCTTATACCCTGATGTGAGCCAAATAGTTTCCATAGTATCTTACTAAATATAGTTTCATCTGAGACATAAACCATGTTTTAAATCACAAAAATACATTGTTCTGCACTTATTTTAGTATGTTCATGCTTTTTTTCACAGGTGCCCCATACAAGCACCACAGCAAATAGCATGAGACAGACACTATAAATTATTACTTAATAATTTTACACTTTTCCAGTTTTATCTATTAATGTTATACATTTTTTATTTAATGTATAACTAATTAATTTGAATAGTCCACATGTTGCATTACCACAGGTAGCAAAATTGGGACAAAAAAGGCTTTTTGCCACACGTCGTCGCTGTTGCTGAACTATTGAAAAGTCGATTGACGGCTTCTTCGTGTGAGAAGTCGGTCAGTAAGGCAAGGAGGCGGGGCACTATTTTAAAATCTGATTGGTCGCGCCTCCCAGAAATGCAGTTAGTCTTGTAATTTGATTGGTTATGATTTGAGTGGCGAAGTGTTTATTGCCACCACTTATTTTCCAAAATAAAACTGGCATTTATTGAGTAATAATCCGGTCTGGCTCTCTGGGGGAATATTAGTGTTACTTGAAAACACATGGTTCATTCCACGGCTTTGGTAAGCAATAATGAACGAAAACAACATCATTTGTTTTGAACATTTCACACTTTTCCCAAACCTACAACTGTTGTTTTTCCATGTCTGCGTTTGGCAAGAAAATGTGTTTGGCAAGAAAAACTATTATGATGTGAACTTTTCCCTTTCCATTTAGAATTTTATTAGTTTCACTTTTTGAACTTAACACATTAAAAACACAAACCTCAAACAAACAACCAGACAAAACAGTTCCAATACTAACTTATCAGAGATGGAATTATTAAATGGAATTTGTGGTCTGTCATGCTTTGGAAATACAAATCAATTGAATCATGAAAGATCTATAAACACGTTAGCTGAAAGACTACCAACTATCCAAAAAGTTTAATGTAAACAACATCTCACAGTCCTGTCATTATAATAAACTAATGATTTGTTCATAGTTCTTAATTTTGTTTAAAATGAAAATTGCCATAATTTGAGCTCTACTGTCTGTAAATGAAATGACTTGTGGAAACTTGCTGCTGAGACATGAATTAAGGGTGATGCATGAGAAGAAAGATAGGGTGTAATCTCACAAAACAGACAGGAAGTTGATGCATCATGAGTGTGTGAGCATGAAAGGCCTGGAGGTAGTAAATGCCAAGAGCAGTGGGAGGCAGAACTGAACATTTTGTGTTGCTACAGCAAAATACAGGCAAAACCACATTAGAAAAGAGTCAAATGTGGATTCCATTTCTAATACATACGACTGTGACATCAGTTTTCTGATCAACTTTTTAGTGCTTAATGAAACCACAAAACGCAAATATTCTTCATTGTTTAATAAAAAAGAAGTATTAAATAAAAGAGTATTATATGATAATCACAGTGTAGATAATTATCCACATATACACTTGTACATAATTTATCTTTTTAATTATATGTAGTTTAGCATAAGTCATACATTTCCACTAAATATGTACATATAAATGTATACAAAAACAGAAAAAAGGATTATTATTTTTTTAAGACAAACGTAGTACAAAGACTTTGGCAAAAGAGTGCATCAATCTTTTACATAATAGTAAACAAAATGTCCCATTGCAGAGTGCGAAATATAAGCAGCGAAGTAAAGAAGAGTCCAGTGCATAATCACGTTTTTGCCCATGAGAGAATCAGCAGGCATGCCCTCATCTCATATGTCCCTGCATTCTGTCAGTAATAGTTCAGACTCAGTCTAATTTAGTTTGAGGCTGGAAGCAACATGCTGACTGGTAGTGCTGTGCCATGGGGCAAGGCTTTAGCTGTGGTGATCTTGTTAATATTCCGCATTTCCGTTTGCCAGGACGGGATCTTCTTGGTGGTCATGTGTCGTCGTGCGTGCTTGGTGAGGTGGTCGCTGCGCATGAACCGCCGGTCACACACAGGGCAGACAAACTTCTTTTCGCCCGTGTGTGTTCGTCGGTGCCGGGAGAGCTCATCAGAGCGAGCAAATTTCTTATCACAGCCTTCCCAGTTACAGCTGAATGGTTTCTCTCCTGGAAGATAATTGTTATTGTTACTATTATTATTAATACGTTATTTCTTGAAAATTGTGGGATTTGATTAGAGCTGGAACTAAAATTCACAGTGGCCCTCTAGGACTGGAGCTACATACACTTTATATTGTATTAATAGTAACATTTTTTATAATATTGATGCAATGTACTGATTACTATATACTATTCTTACCTGTGTGAGTTCTCAGATGTGCCTTCAGATGAGAGCTCTTAAAATAGGTCTTCCGACAGCCTGGGAAATTGCAGACATAGTTGCGTCGACGGGAAAAGTCGACCTGCATGACGCTGCTCTGCCCTGAGGGCATGTAAACAGGTGCTGGAGCCAGAGGCAGTAGCTTGGTATTGCCCAGGGTCATAACAGTCTGTGGGCACTGTGGAAGAGAAGACACTGGCGATTGGGGCATCACAAACATCACTGTCCCCTGAGGCACTGGAGAACCCATCAAGAGAGGCTGTGGTAAAATAGACTTCACCCCAGGGCTGGGCTTCTGAGCTGGGCTCTGAATAAACGTGGCTGAGATGACTCCTGGTTGTGCCACTGGGAACATCTGGCATATGATTGGTGGACTAGGTGTGGGTGGTGGTGACTGAGGAGATAATGTAGCGGAGAGCTTATCATCTTTAGATAAGGGCGTGCTGCTGTTATGACATGTGATTGCTGTTGTGTTGTCCGTCTGGGGTTGGCAGGGGAAAGATGTTGCTGAAGGAACCTCAGTCAGCTGTTTCTCAGTCTTTGGTGGGTACACAGTTTGTGGAATGTTTTGATACAAGGAGCTGTCAGCCGTATGGCGTATTACACTGGTTGCCATGGCTCTGCAGGGTGGAGGTGTGGTCTTCTCTGTGGGTTGTCCAGATAAGGTGATTTGAGTGAGAGAAGCCATGGTAGGACATGCAGATCTGGGATACGGTTGAGCCAAAGGAGAGGGGGAACCTGGCACTGCTGTGGTGTTGGAGGTCTCAGTAAAACTGGGGCTGTGAGGTGGTGTCATGCACTGCAAAAAAGTACATAGTCGGACTTAAGTAAACTACATCATTTATTATCAGTTATTATATCAGTCTCCCAGCATAATTACAGCATAGGTGAGCACTGTAATCACTTTAAAGAAGACTGGGCTGAAGTTTAGTTTGCAGATATAGCTTATCTCAAGACTGCCACCTGTCCACTGTGTCATAAAACCTTCCCCAAGTTAAGCAAACAAATCAGCTTCTGATAAGAGCTTTGTACAACAACATGCGGTGTCAGAGGACCGTGAACCTATCCCAGTGTGAATGTTGACATATTAAACAGAGCTGGAAGTGTACGTGTTTTATTTTCTAACAGTTCCTTTCAAATAGAAAGAAGACACGCTTACCAGTGAGGAGAGTGAGACAAAGTCCTTTGAGGTCTCTGGTGGTTCAAGTTGCAAGACAGAATCACAGGAGTCTGATGCTGGGGTGAGAGGGCGAGGTTTGAAGACACTGGGTTTTGGAGACATCTGACTCCAGAAGCTCATGCAGACCAAAGCCTCAGCAGCCTCTAAGTCATTATATCCTGGCACAGTGCATGAAGATTGCTCACTGCTATGCCTTTTCCCATCCAGGATTCCCTTGCAGACCTCCATCCGAGCTCCCTGAGAACCACACGGAAATTATAAACTAATGTAATACAACATATACAAAGGCAAAAAAGCCCTCTGATCGATTCCAAAACACAGCCCGTTTGATAGATCTGTCTGAATAAGTCTTTCTCTTTGTTCTTAACTGTTCATGGATCCAGAAAGAGTATGACAGTTTAAACAGAGGAGCCTTTTTAAATGCACCCCGTCTGGAGAGACCCTCTATCATCAGACTGTCACCTCCCACTGCCAAATAAAGCCAAGACAATAAAGTGCTCTCAAGCTGACCACGTGAAACAGCAATGAGCAAAACTTGGAACCATTGGTAGACACAGACACAGCTCAACAGTACCCGAGGGCAGAAAACTATGACTGGAGACAAGCCCCACCCATTCACAAAATGTTCCCGGAAAATAACACTTACTGATCAGCATGCTTTTTACAGCAAGGTGCTGTATACCTGGTTACACAACTTAGGTAGTCCATCTCAACTGGACTTAATGCTTTACAAATACAATTTAACAGTTATAAGTACATAATTGTGATGGACTCCACAAGTTTGTGCGAAACCTGATTATCCATCTTATATCACAATAATATAAAAATGTTCCAAAATCGCATCTAGTGTGCATCAGTGAAAGCAACATCCAAATCTGACCATTTAGACCTAATACAGCCAATGTCACTCATTTCGTACATTTTGTATGGAAGGAATGGTGCTGAATTTTAATATCACCGTTTATTTAGTTTTAAATGATGAACAAATGACTGATCCCACTGTGCGAAAAAAGTATATTTTAAGATCACAACATTTTCAAAAGTTAAATAAAACTCAGAAACTCAGTTACAGAATCCGACAACTCAAGGGTTAAGTCGAGTTACGAGAGGTAACAGTGCCTGCTCCAAAATTTCATTATTGTTTACTATCACAGGGAAAGGCGTCCGTATGACGTGTTTACAAACTTTACATTTTATCTGTTTGGATACATTGTAACATTTCGCGATGCTGAGATAAAACACTTCAAATGTAACATTAAAGGTGACATAATGAGTCGCAGTTTCTTTAGTTAAGCACAATCAATAACAAACGGTCAGTGGCAATACAATTACAAACAACTAGCGTTAAAAAAAAGTAAATAAGTATTCCGGTCTTACCCCACATAATTCTTCCATATTAGCGAACTGAAGTGTTGACATCTCATCAAAACGTATAAAACAATATTTATGAATTTAAAACTAGAGCAGAACAAAGAAACGGAGCTGCTCCGCCTGTTCAGTGACGAATTACACCGGAATTCAGTTCAGCCTTTACCAGCAGCTGAGTAAGACAAGAAAAGTAAATTCACAACCGTCTAGCGGGTGGCAACACGCCACCAATGAAAAACAAATGTGTGTGAGACCTTGACCAATTGTGTGAAGGACGACGCGTGATCAGTGCATGATTGGCAAGCGATTGGAGGAAACGGGGTGCGTGGCCGCCGGTGGGCGTGAGGAGGGAGTCATCAGTGTCGCGGTAAACCCGCTGAACTGAGAGTCGCGGAACTGGGCGAAAGGTCGCAGGCGCGAAATAGTGAAACGTGTTTATGTGTCTGCTCAGCATAAACATGTAACAGCTATTCTCACGCTGCAGATGTGCTTAGCAGGAATAAAGAAACAATACAATCAATTTTTATCTTCCAGCTAATCGAAAAGTGTATCAAAAAGTTGAAATATCTTATACAGTTTAAATAAAATTGTGATTAATGCTGACGTCATTAATACATCACAATATTCATAATAATACAGCTAAGTAATAAAGGAAAGGTCGTCTTGAGGGGTCAGTATACATATCAGTACATCATATATGTCAGTATCATATATCAGTCATATATGTCAGTACATCAGGGTTTCCAGACTTTTCCAATTGCTTGTGATTACTGTATATGTAAAAAAAAAATACTACATTGACAACACCTTACTAGAAAGCAAAATGCTTTTTAGCTGAGCTAAACCAAACATATTTTATATTAATTGTAGAATTGTCCAGGATTTATATTTTATTTTCTGTTACTTTTCTACTTCTAAAAAAACAGAAATGAAACTCCTTAATATTCATGTCAAACCTGTAGCATATAGTGTAATAGATTGCATTCAACTACAACACCAGGCCCAGGATAGTTCTGAACACAGTTTATATAATTTGCTTATAAATATGCAGTGAATCCCAAACATGAACAAGCAACTGTTTTGCAGTGGCAGTACAATATAAACAGTCTTACCTCAACCCATGGTCTGATTTGAACCCATTTAATGAAGACCTTTTCAAACAAACAATTACTATTTCGAATTCTTGAGTTATGAGGTGGATGTAATCATCTCTGTTTATGGTAATATGTCGAAAAACCCTCCTGTCTTGCCTGAATTCAGTATCAAATGTCTTAGTCACACCCTCTCCGAGAATATGACAGTAACTTATTCGTCTGCCTTTAGAGGCAGTGGTATGGTTTCAAATGAGCCGATGTTAAATGAAGTCACCCTGGCACATGTCATAACGGTCTGTTCTCAGTCTCTGCAGATGATAGATGATTTCTGTTCAGAGTCGGTCTGTTCGTGGAAGGGAACTTGTTTTCAGGGAAAATCTTGTAGGTCTTAAACAAATACACACTGATACTTGTTGTCAGGCTGCCAATCTTTTTATCTTCATTTTAATTAATTTATCAGTCACATCCATAAAATTAAAAAAACGTTTTATAAATAATAAGCAAAATGTGGCTTAAGGGTTTCTGTTGCTGATGTGGCAAATGTTCTGTTGCTCAGAACATTTGAACCCATATGTAATAATTTAATGTTAAAATTAAATCAATGCACCTAAAATAAGTACATAATGATCTCAGTTTACTCACATATGGCGTATAATCTTAGCACACTGAGAAATTAAAGCATGGTAATGAACATGGTCCCTTTGGTTAATGTGGTAAACCCTCTAATATACTGTAAAATACATACTTTTCTAAATAATCAAAGGATGATCTCTACAAATTGGATGGTAATGAAAGTAAATATGAAACTGAGGGCTGATGTCAGATTGCCTGCTGGTGCAGCAGAACTTCTAGGTCTCGGCATGAATCACAAACGCTCAGGCGATCTGTGTTGTGCTGACCGGTTGTGCAATACAGCAGTAGTGCTGCTAACAGTGAGTGGGAAGTGTCAGAGTTATGTGAGAGGCATGTTTGTGATACTAGTGGGGCAGACTAGCAGAGAAAGAGAAGGAAACTGGAGGAAAGGTCATTGTGTTATTCATGTCACCCATCCAACAGTTCCCAGTACCCAAACTGCAGTTCTCACATAGCTAAAGAGCTTCTGCTCAGCTGATGTCCAGAGAAGTGCCAGAGGAAAGGGTGGGTCAGTAATTCCCAGAGGTGTTAAATGTACTACTGTGGTTGTAGTTGCAGGGTTTGTACACTGGTTATGGTGTTCTTGTATTATGTATATAATCTGAACCCATATGTTTAAGTAACTGACGATACATTTGCTATATATGTTTAAGGCGTACAAAAATAAGTCTATTTATGTGTGTTGTTAGTAGGTCTATATTTTAAAACTAAAAATAGGAGTGTGCTTTCAGTCCACATTTTGTGTACTTCTCAGAAATATTCTTTGTATACTTCTCAGAAAACTAAACAGGTTGTGTACTCAAAGCTCAAAGTTACAGCTCAAAGTGAAGTATACTTAAAAGTACACTTATAACGTGGACAGTTTAGTCCCAAGTAGTATTGAAATCCTGCATAGTATGTATCCTGCATATATCCTGCGTAGTATAAGTATGCTTAAACTTTGCTTAAATATACTTAATAAAAAGAGCATAAAGTATTCTTGTTTTGTTATAGACTGCATGTACGTCTTTTTATGATTTTTATAATCAATGAAAATGATAATGGTGTGACACTGATTCTAAATTGCACTGCAATACAATTATTATAATAGTTGGAGGTATCTGCCCCTAACAATCACAGATCAAAGCTGAGATGGTTTATTATGTGCTTAGACTATCATTAGCTGTCATTAAAGATATCAAATGAATGTGTGTGTGTGTGTGTGTACGTTTGTACTTACGTGTGTACTTAATGCTGTTCATAGGCAAATCAGATGTGTGTAGAACTTCCAATGACAGAGTGATCAACAGATACTCCCCATTTGCTTCACGTAAGTGGGTGTGTATCTGGGTGAAAGGGCAAAGCTGAGGACTGAACGTCAGTTTTGTTTTAAACAGGTTTCTTTGTCTGGCATGTAAGGTGCTGAGTGGCACTTTTGTGAAGGTCGTCTGGTCTGATATGTTGTGGCTTATGTATGACGTGTGGATGGTTACAATGACAACCTATTTAAGTTTTACAATCATTTTAATGATGTTGTTAGGAGAAAGGCAATACCAAAAATAACATTTTTATAACATCAAAATAATAACATTTAATAACATCAAAATATAAATGGCCTAGAATACAAACAAGTTTTTAGTTGTTTGTGAAGTGGCAGACTCATGTGAAATACCCTTAGAGAAGCCAAGTAAACAGTTATTAGTAGAAAAATAAGAGTTATTTTTATATACCATTCTGTTGACAGTCTGGCCCATAATTGCTGCTAGGCCCTGTATCCTCATCTGACAACAGAAGAAACTGATAAAAATGTATCAAGACAATCAGGTGATTTCCATGTGTTTTCAGGGGGGCAGTGATGAAATAAGCGGGCAGCCCATGAGACTGATGCCTGAGGTCCTGATGAACCAGACAAACCAGCCAGTGGCTTATGTAAGTCTGAATCACAGCCAAACATGCTAGAATCGAATGCGTCTGATTCATTCATGTTTATGGTGTTTTAAGATCAACACTATCTTGAGTGCATCGCTCACTGCATAATAAGTATATGGTTTGTTTTGAGATCCAGTCTTGATGAACTGTGTTATTGTGCACTACAGTTCTACAAATAATTTTACTCTTTATTGCATTGTCATAAAAAGACAATGCAAGCTGGGTAAAGTCACTACATTATAATACCACACAAAATGACTCGTGATAGCAATACAGGAAGAATCTTCTTTTAACCACACCTTTGTTTGTTCTTTATGTATAGGCCAAAAGAGAAAACCATTTAAAATCTAAATTTTCTTTGTTGTTTGGTTGTCATATTACACACAGTAGGACTTTAATTATGCCTGAGCGCACATGAAACATCAAAACAGTCTTACAGAATAAAAACTAACATTTTATGCTCTATAATTAGGGCAAAATGATGATAGGGCCTTTTATATCCGAATATAACTAATTTTGAAGACGGTGGAGTTTTTAGTGTGTTTTTATTTGTTTAAACACAAAGCAAATGAAGCCCTTGAATAGTAAAACAGACTTAAGAGAATGTGCACTATTCTTTCTTACAGTGTGTTTTTAAGTTTTAAGCACATTGTCTCACTCACCTGTCATCTTTAGATCCATTTTACGCTAGTTATTAACTGTCTGGTTCTGGGCCATATAGATGTAGAATGAGATTCCTGTGAATGTAGTGCAGGCCAACGGCTAAAAAGAGCAAGAGAACAGCTCTTCTATATGTCTTATATATCCAAACCGTTATAGTAAACTGTAAATATTGTTACATTTAGGGCTTTTGTATGAGTTATCAAGATTATATGTCAAGAGGAGGAATGGCACCTTCACTTCAGTGTGTTAACATATAATCCAGATAAAGGTCTTTTGAACTCGATGGGATTTGTTTAGTCGGGCTGGTTTAGAGCAACAAAGCTTTTGCCCTGCCAGTCAGATGACGGTTACAGCAAGGGGGCGAGAAATGGGTGTGTCTGCCCTGTGTGTAAATGTATTGAGGTAATACAGTAACACTTTGATGATTCACTGTGCTGATTCAGAAGAACCATGGCAGATATGTCATAGGGCACAGTTCATGAGACCTAAATACTCTTCACAAATGCTGCTTCACAAGGGTGGTGGATCTCTGCTGATTCTCCTAATGTTGTTTTTACTTTGACCATTAGCTTTCGTAATTTGTTTTACCACAGATAATTGTTTTGTTTAGACCCGAAATGTCAATTTTTTTTTTTTCAGAAAGGAAAAATAGCTAACGGGAATAAGCTGCGGGATGACAAAACCCAGTTATTAAGGGAAAGAACCAGAACATCTCCAAGTGATCTTTTGTCACCACAGGGATTTTTGTTGTTTTGTAAGTCTTAGAGTATTTTACTCACTTGAGTACAAGCACATCCTCAGAATGGCACAGGAATGTTAGCAAACAACATAATGGGGGTTTTTGTGTGTGTGCAGACGTACACAGGAAGTGCCGGCTGCTTAATACCCATGTTGACCTATATTAAAACATTCAGTGTGTTCAGTTCTCACAGGTGGAAAACAAAGACATTATAATGTCTCTTAAAGCTGCAGTTCACCACACAATACCAACATGATTGTGACAACAACAAGCTTTCCTTATGGGTTTAATTAGCTCAAAAGATCAGTGTTTACCCTTCCTAAATTACATGGGCCGTCCCCAGGAATACTGAGAAATTATGTAGCTTTCTACGAATTTTCCAACTAGAGCATTAAATTAAGTCAATATTATAAGGTTGCAGAGGAATAGATCTGGATCATGGAAAAGTGTAGAACGAGGTAGGAGGAAAGAAAGTAGGAGAGAAAACAAAAAGCATATGGCTGGTGTGGTGAGCTTGGCTGCCTGGTTAAAATCTAACCTGATCTGTAGTAGTCTGTTGTTAAACCCACTCACAGAGGCCCATAGTGATGAATGAACTCATCGATGCATTCTGTAACAATAATTAATTGTTTTCTTAAAAGTTACATACATGTTCTGTGGCATAGTAACAATAAAATGTATTTAAGCACTGGCACTGAAGACATTAACATAGTAAGTTTAATACCAGATATAGACACACACACACACACACACACATAAAGGGAAACTGAGGCTAAGGGGTATTTGAGGACACACACACACACACATATATATAAAGGGAAACTGAGGCTAAGGGGTATTTGAGGACACACGCACACATATATATAATGGGAAACTGAGGCTAAGGGGTAGGCTAAGGACACTGCTGATTTGAGACTCTCTCTGTTGAGACACCCACTTCCTGTCCACCAGACAGATGGGCTTTTGGAGCACAGCCTATTTCCATGACAACTCCTAGGCTTGAGCTAGCTGAAAACCGCAAAACACATGGCCACATACAAATACACAAAATGGCTTTTATTTTTTGAGCCTACAGAAGAAATGTATTTGATACAAAAGAAGTGTCTTACAGTTAACAGTTAAAGAATAAAGGAAAATAATGTCACAACGCTTTAAATGTACAACACAAACATACTAGACAAACATACTAGAAAGATCCCCTTGGCATAAATAGATCATTTAGAATGATTTCATTTAAAAACCTAAACTTAAACATCACACTTTAGAAAATTTACTTTTTTTTCTTTAAGTATAAAAAGTCCCACACTAGTATTTCAATAAATATATACACAAAAGGAGTTTGGTACAAAAGAGTAGATCAATTCCATTCAGAAAAGTCAGACTGAATCAAAAACTGTACATTACATCATTAACAACAACAGAAAAAGAAAATTTATAATCTTAACTGAAATATGAATGAATGTTTATGTGTGCACTGACATCAGCACTCCTCGAATATACTCAAAGTAACATCAGATAATGGGGCATCATATAATGATTACTGGAAAACCGACTAAAGCAAATATAATACTATGGATTTAGGGCCACTTTCAAAGATACTTGCATGCGTTTCTAAATCATTTGAACTAAACTCTTGTTTTGGTAAATACAATGAAGGTGATGATACTGTGAAGGTTATTTATAAGATGTTGGAACCTTGTTAATGATGAACTGCATTTATAATTCCTGTTTTAAATATTTAGGAGTTTTTTATGACTTGTTTAAAAAGCATCATAACTCTTTTACAGAAAATATGAAATAAAAGGTGTGTATTATTTTTTGACAATTTTAAACCACCTGCTTTGCTAAATTAAAAAACATATTTATTAAAGTTGACATTAACACACACTTATACATACAGTACACACACAGCGCTTGTCACGATGAGTTGCTAAGCAAGGGATATGCTGTACTCACAAAATACTGCTCAGGGTATGAATACAGTGAACCAATACGGAGCCCCCAAAACCCATGTTACTACATCAGAAATGGCTGAATTATTGGAGCGCCCAATCCTCCCTTTTCAAAATCTACAGTGCTATAATTTTAAAGATCTACTGTATAGTAAACTACAGTCAACTGTTACTTTGACTACTTTCAGAGTCACAGAACCACTGCCAACTCTTTGCTTATACTCAGGAAAAAAATGGCTCAAACTCTTCATGGTAGAAACACATAATTTCACTCAATTCACAAAGTACTTAAGGCTCATAGACAAGGTCACCCAAAGAAAGGTTCACTAGATTATACTAAAAGATGACAGCAGGCTGCTGGGGCAGAAGAACTCAATGGTGTCCTGATAGAGTAGGAGAAAAGATCTCTGGATTTGTGTAAACCAGTCTGTAGGATGAACGTTCAGATCTCTGTCAGTGTCAGCTTAATCACTCCTCCTATTTCCTCCATCTGGATCTGGAAGGTGTCCTCGTTGGAGTAGTGCTTGATGATGTTGTCATCCATGTTTACCAAGATCCTGAGAAGAACCAGAGGTGGTGGGTCACCAAGGTTAATTTTACCCTTATTAACTCTAAAGTGTTCTGACTGACTCAAATGGCACACGTTTAAATAAATCAAGTACGTCTTACCCTTTCTTGCATTTCTTGTAGACCTTCCCTATTTTCTCGAGAGGAACTTCGTATTTCTCAGAAATCTAGTAGAAGACAAATCAACTTGATTATTCATTATTTATAATTTTGTTAATTATTAATATAACAATCAGAACATTATGTAAGTGCATTTGCGTAGATCTATGAACTCTGAATTTCATGAATGATGACTTTTATTTTCAAATATTGTCATCTTTGGTTCCATTGCATTACCTGTTTTCTTCTGAATGACCCCAGGTGTTTCTTGTTAACCTGTTGCCTTGCCTCTCTTTTTATATGTAGCCCCTTATATTTGCTCCCTTGTTTTGTATTAGATTTCGTCCACAGTTGTCTGTACAATAAGTGAATGCTGAGGTTCACTTAGGTTATTTGATAAGTTCTTGGGTAACTTGTGATTTTTCTATTTTTTTGGTAATAAAAGCTGGAGTTCTGGACCTCTGTTCTCCAAGATTACAGTATGTACGTATCTTAAGTACACTTATAATTGTTACTCAATGCAAACAGGTCACAAAACAAACCAATGCTGCAGAACAATAATCTTCTCTTTAGAGCTGTATTCCAGAACATTTGGGTGAGTCATGCAACCCTATGGACTGATGGAATGGAACATTTGTAGACCTAAGTAGATTTTCAAGCCAACTAGTATCAAAGTTCGTCTTATTTCTGGATACGAGAGGTTCAGCTTAATGTGTTTCCAATCCCCTGACGTGTCCTAACATTCCCTCTCCTCGTCCACATAGCTAAATGAAGTGTTGCAATACTAGTGTAGCATTCAATTACACATTCTGCACAAAAACACGCAAACTTTCCTAAACCTGAAGCTGGATCCCGTATAGCCCCAGCCAGCTTCTGTCATTGAAGGTTTGATCTGTTTTCCAGTTTAAGAGAACAGCATACTTGGCCAGCATGACTTGTTGTGGTTTTATCCTCCTGCTTTGTTTTGAGTCAGGCAGGTTGTTGACAGTCAAACTCATATTCATAACAGCTCCATGTTACTATTAAATCACTGCGCTATTAAATCACCTCAGATCGTAACTGCAGGGACTTTTCTGCATTGACCACATTGGTGCTCGTTTTGTCTATTATTGTTTCTTTCCTGGTTTTCATTTGGGAGGTGCTGTGCAGCATTAGGATCTGAGCTGTGGGTTTGGATGGGATGTATAATTTTTGGGTGGGAGCTCTCTCGGAAAGAGAGAATTTGTGTATATTATTGTCTGTTTGTGTGTGGTGCAGGAAACGCTTTATAAAATGAAATGATACTGTTGCTTTCTGTGTGTGTGACCTTAAACAACCTACAGTGCCACAGATTTTTACATTTTCTGAAGACATTATAGCACAAACCGGGAACTTGTATATACATGTATGTATGTGAAATGACTTAATATGAAGACTGTAGTCTCACCTTATGGATAAAAGAGCCAATTACCTTTTAATAGAGACATTGCAATGCTCAATATGGTAGCAAATGGGACGAAAGTCTGTTTAATCTTGAACTTGCATGAATATTAACTGGAGCATTCTGATCATTTTATTTTTAATAAGTTTAATATGAGTTTGGTGTAAGTTATGTACTAAGGTTTAATACTTTGGGATAGGGATTTGTGAGTACGTTTTATCATAGCAAAACCCACTCAGTGTTGAAAGTGTACATTTTGTGATTTTAGGACTTCTGGAAATCTGAACTTACCGCCTCCACTAGGCCTTTGAGAGTAGGAGTCTTTAACATCAGGGCATCAAATACTTCTTCAGTCTCCTTACGCACATACAGCAAAACTACAGAGACAGAGAAATGTGGTCAGCTGTGATCTCTATCTTAAAACTTAGGTCAGGTCTTCAAACCAAAATACAACATTTACCAGAATGGAAAGTCAGACTCATCTTACTGCCAAAGCTTGGCGTGGTGGATGTGTATTTGATCAGCTTTGTAATGCATGCTTTTAGTGACCTTGTCCCTTACATGCTGTTCCCTTCAGTTGGGTTTCCAGCCCACGTCTATAAACATCAGTGCTGTCCCCCTTAATCCCCTTTCACCCAAAAACCTCTAGAGGACTGGGCAGCATTCCAATTCATTACTGGGAACACTGAGCTTGTAGCCCAGAGGAAGAGAGATTCGGCGATGTGGAGAGTCTGAAGTACACAGATCACACACATCCTATTCCAAAACTGATGTGTTGCTTTTGGCAGGAGGTTTTAATACTAATAAACATCCACACACCCACATGTGTGAGGGTGTAAAACATCATGTTGGGAGGGCTGGAATATCTGAATGGCCTGCAGCTGGACATTCTGTATTTAATATATCATACTCATGTTTAGTTTAATGACAAGGATCTTGAGGGCCTATGCAAATTCCTGGGGGTTCTTACTGGTGAGGTAGCCATATATTGTAAAAGTTCAGGTTCTCTTAAGGTCAGCATGTAAATTATCTTAAAAAATCTGTTCGGTAAGACAACTTACCCACAAATGGATTAATGACTGATTTACACAGATATTGTTTATTACGAATTAGACCCAATGTGTTTTGAATTAGTGTGTTTTTGTGTGTGGTTTTTCAAAAAACAACCATTGCACCATCACCATCACCGATACTATATTGCCAACAAAAGTGAAGTAAACAAGCACACACCTACACACGCTAAAACAGTGTCTCATGCAGGACAGGGACAAATGATAAACAACCCAGTTCCAGTTAAACACACCTCTTTTTGGCTCATCCATCTTTGCCAGCTTATTGGGAGGTGATCCAAACTCTTCCTCAGTATAAGGTAATCTCTTCATCCCTGAACTGAAGAACATGAGGGAAAGGCAGAGTGAGAGCAGGAAAGAGAGGAAAGAGAATGTGTATTTGAACACACCCCTCCACTTATGAACAAGCCTTGTTAACATAAATGAGAACCTACTGAGCAAAAGACAGAAATGTATTCTTACCCCTCCTCAGAGTCTTCAGCAGAGAACGACTGTAATGAGAGAAATAACAAAATATTACCAAGTACTCTAGTGACATTTTAACAGGTGTCTAGCATTAATTAACATGTGCTGGATGTTTTAGTCTAGGGCTTTGTTGGCTTAAACCACTGAGGCTGTTCTCAGTAATGTGAACTAAATTGCACTGCTAAGCAGAACTCAATGCAACTCGGTTTATAAATCAGTGCTGGTCTCTGTTTATTCTGCTAACTACAGCTGTTTTTTCCATCTGTTGCTTGTACTGCTTGTTCTGTACAAGCTTGTACTGTTGCTTCAGTACAAACCCTGCATGTGCATTAAAAGTACAATAAATACAAAAACCATCAGAACCTAAAATTCAGAACAGTTGCATTGAATGATCAATGTGCCACATTAACAACATTTAAAGCATATTGGCAAGGTATCGAACTGGCTTGATTTATGGTGAGACTGGATCAGTATGTCAAAGTTCACCTTCTGTGTTCTTTTTTTGTGATTTTATCAAAGAGTAAATAGTCATATGGTTTATTTTTGGAAATAAGTATACTTTGGGTTTCAATGCCACAATGATCAAAGATGATCAAAGGTCGTGTTTAAACACAGTGTCCAACATCTGCTTTCCTGCAAAATTGAGTCATGTGATTTCACCCGTAAGGGTGACGAGGTTTGTAAACCGAAGGTGGAGGGTGAAGTTAAAGGAAGAGTTTTACTTTGATATTCTGCTTATTAAAAAGAACACCAAGATCTTAAAACCTTACAGTTAAAAGACATGTGACTCAGTGACAGGTGGCTTTTCTGTAGCCCATTTGGTAGCGCATTGCACTAGTAATACCAAGATCCTGGGTTGAAAACCCAAGGGAAACACAAACAGACAAACTGTATTTGATAGTGTCTGGCAAATGCATAAATGTACCTTAAATATCTCACTCAAGCACTATTTATATAAGTAGTAGTTAATGGTACTTGAAGACACATGCGTATTTTGATTCAACAAGACAGCATGTGTGTGCTTTACATGTGTCACTATGCCCAGAATCCTCTGTGTATTATCTGATAACAGCCAATCCCCAGCCATAAATGCCAGATTTCTTAACAGTAAAAATCACTTTATGCCTTCCAACTGGCAAACCATTCTGGTCACCTTGACCCAACAACAATCTGCTGGTTCTGTGAAATGTTTCATTAGTCAGACTCACACATGTGATAAAGAGCACTAAAGCTACTATGTCAATATACTGGTGTGCCAAGCGCTCATATGCAGATACTGTAGCAACAGAGGATTCTACTAAAATGCTTCTTCATAGTGCTATTAACATAAAGCTGATCAATTCATACTTTTATACAATTGGCAGTTGCAGATTCTCTGGAAATCAAACTCATGATGTTGATGTTGCTGACGCTACTGTTTCTTGAGCTACAGGAAATTCTGTCTTCGTACCAGAGCTAAACCTTTTATTATAAATCCTAATCTTAACAATAACAAACAGATAACGATTTGTAAAAAAAAATCTGCTTATTTACTACATTTGAGACAGACTGATGGATTGATTCGTTGATTGGTCTGTCAACATTTTTCTCAGTTATTGAATTATATACTGTTTCTATTAAATCTAGAATAAATCTGAAAATCACAGCACAATAAATTCATATAATCCATATTTTATTATACACCAGTTTTTTTATACCAGATTTCCACTAACAGGTTCAACAAGGTCTGAAGGAATCTGGAAAGATTCCAGGCTGCTAATGCAAAGGTTGGAAGTTCATTAATGCAGGAGCCATAAATTACTGGGGTCACAATCTACACTATCATCATCATGGCAAAACGCATAAATTTACTTTAGGGAGAGATGACCATGCAAATGACTGTATAATAAGATACTTAGCATAAAAAGTGTCATGAACTCATTCAGGGAAGCTTGTCAGCATTGCACTATCTGTCAAATCTTTTCCAGAAAGACATGCACATTACAGTACATTTTCATTATCTTATCACCTGTTGTTCTTAGTAAGCTAGTTTACTTAGTTTTAAATTGGGACTTTACCATCATATATACACATACATATTTACATACAGTGTATATGTGTGTGTGTGTGTGTGTGTGTCTCTCTCTCTCTCTCTCTGTCTCTCTCTCCTTCTCTATTTATATATATACAGACAAACATTAACCTGTAGAGTACACATTGAAATGCACTCAACTAAATATTTAAAATGTATTACACCTAATATTACTAATGCACTTATAGCACTAATCAGTGTCATTTCACTTTTTAGACTGTGTAAGATAATACTAGATTGAGAAGGGCGACACATCTAACTCTCTCCCCACTTAAGACTTTAAACTATCGGTCTGACTGTGACCACCAGTTCTTTCATAGTGTCTATATGAAGTCCTGTGACCGCTGTGCTGTTAATGCACATGTGCTGAATGTAAAGCTGCTACTCACATGACGCTGGAAGCTGGAGAAGTGGATGTCGGGGATGAAGAGGACGGGCTGTGTCTCAAAGTCAGTCATTGTTTTAAAGGTGGTGATGTCACTGCGCTTGTGCATGAGAGGCATCTTCACATCGGCTCCAACTGGGAAATAAACGTACGGTAACAAAGTATGAAGACCAGTTTTAAGCAGGAAGCCCCACAGCAACATGTGAAGCAGTGCTTACAAGTTCCCAGAGGGGGGTTGACTTCGGGACCCTTGCCCTTCCTGCGGGACTGTTTCCGCTCCTCGTCGCGGATCTTGCGTTCTGCACCCTTGTCGCAGAAGACCTTGATCTGGCAGTAGGCGCGATGGATGGGCTTGTTGCTGCGGTTGTTATAGCTGTAGGTGTCAATCTGGAGATTGAGCGGCAGACCCTTCACCCCCTTCTGAGAGGAGAAGTCTGTACTCAGGCAGTTCACCGAGATGAAGATCTGGAATGAAGAAAATTAATGTCAGAGAGGTGCCTATTGGTCTGTTATTATAGGTTGCATTTATTTTGGATATAACACACACTAAATTGTGTGGAAATGCAGGTGAAACAAGTATTGTGAGATAAAAGGACACCATCAGACTGTGATGTCATTTTTGACAGCTCTATGTCGCCCCCTTTTGTTTATGCAAAAGAATTACAGCGCACAAGGACTTCTGGTTTAGTTAACATTATATGGCAAGACTGGGCACAATTCATAAATTTGAATCTACTAACTTACAGGATGCTAAATTTGAATTAATATGAGAAAATATATATAATTAAGAATAACATTTAATTTCTATAAATTTCAATGTTGTATCCTATTTTTTGTATCCTTTGTTTGTTGCCTCAGTGGGAATTTAATATATTGTAGTTATTATTTGAAGTTTGAGCTGTACTGAATACAGCAATTCTGAATCTGAAAACAAAATGTGAATAAGAATTACAAACAAATGCGCTTCAACAAAAAATTGCACAAGAATGTTCAATGCCTATAATTCTTTAACCGTTCACTAGAGGACGCAACAAGCTCGACAGTCAGTTTTAGCTTTCTCTTCTCTGTAATCCCGTCTCTCTCTTTCTCTGGCACAAATATTCAAACCACACCTACACACGTTCACATTGCAAACAGACAGCACACAGTACACTGAGCACACGGATGAGGCTATCTTGTAATCTGCATCCTGGTTTTAGGACACCACTGCTCACTGCAAAAAGTCATTTTTTTAAAAGATGGATTGTTTACTTTTAAAAAGAAGCTCACTGTTTGTATTCAACAGAGGTTTGTATTCATCAAATTAGCAGTTTGTAGTTTGTTAGTTTGTTTTTTAGAAAATACTGGTCAATTGAAACCAGAAACCCAGATAAAATGAGATTTTCACCAAAATCTGTCACTTAATGATGGGTTTATCCTCGCCAGTCTCGACACACTTGCCATACTAGATTCCATCATGTGTCAGAACTCACTGCTCCCCCAACAGTTTCCTCATTCTTACCACCAGTGCCGAGCATGTCACCTGATCATCTTCCAATAAATGCATCAGTTTAGCACACAATAGATCTGACAGGCCCTAATGATCTGAGAACAAATCCAACATCTTCAACAACTGCCCAGAACTTAAAGTTGCCCATTGATCAATGTTGGAAAATAACCTTGGAAACACCCTTCTGTTAGACTTCCTTAGAATTTCTAATGACACCTTATATTCCTAGAAGATTGTGTTGCCTGAATGAAACCTTTTGTTTGTGTAATCAGAGTGTTTAGTTGTGGGTTTGTTTTGAGTGTGTCTCTACTGTAGTCGTGCTAAAGGTCATGTCTATTTTAGGATCTACATACTACAAAATACCAAACATACCAAGAAGTCCAGCCAAACAGTTCTTAAAGAGACATTTTTGTTAGCAAAATCTACTAGCTTTCTAACAGAAAATCCACTTTTTCTCAAACCAACATAATTTTTTAATTGGATGTTAAGAGGCCAATGAAATATGAGCAGTAATGATGTTCAGAATTACCTTTGCTTCTTCGCTGATGTCCCATGTGAATGAAATGGCATTGTATGAAATCTCTTCAATATTACTGATGGTGTTGAAACTTTCTTTGTAGTCCGCTGTAGGAGGCAAGAGAGGATGATGCTGTTAGTTTGTAAGAAGAGAAGTGAATGGATTATTGTGTTTGTCTGTATCATAATATATTGTCTTCAGTTCAGACATCAGAAAGGTGATTTTGATCTAAACTATTATCCTTAAATGCTTGACATTAATATTACAGACAAATTATAATAAATATTATTTTTTATTTTTATGTTTATTTGTTTTTGATTAATTGGATCAGATGAAGCCAACAATCAGCATTAAATAAATACATTTTATAGCAATAAAAATCTGTTTCTTCTTCTGTGAACTTTTATTGAAGGTAAGATAATGCTACAGACAGTTTCATGCTTCACAACACTCGTTTATTTTGTTGATTGTGGACATCACAGTTGACATTATCGTCACAGCTTTGTCCCGTCCCCACCTGCAGCCCCCCCTGTATCCAGTTCAGATGCTTTTATATGTCTTCTATTTGTTCTCTCTACTCCACCCTGAATGTCACTGAACCCAGAACAGCAAAGACAAATGACAATGTGAGGCTGCCTCACCGATATCAATGCATCTCTGCTTGGCTGTGTGTTGTCTGGAGTGCCAGTATTTCCAGTGCTTGAGCTGGTCATCTCTGCTCTTCTCCTCTCCAAACACTACCATCACTACACTCTGAAAAGCAACATTACACACTTTTACACAAGTACTCATTTATACAGCGGCCCCAAAACATATTTGGACACTTCAGGCCAGACTTGAAAATAATGAAAAATATTAAACTAGGTAAAATCTGCAAACAAATGACTTTGGACTCTTTTGATATGTAATGCATTGATATTATATACAGCTCGCCAGGCAGTCGGTTGTTGGATCATCCAAAAGGGGTTTATTTAGCAATAATTTATAGATTGTACAGATTGTCACCTTATTATGTGGCTCAAGATTTGGATAAAAGCGTTGATTTGATTAAATATTAAATTCACTATTATTGTACCATGTGAAACATTAAATGTGGATAGCACTGGAAAAGTAGCTCAGATTAGCATTACAGTAATAATCCTAATCTCTTGATGTGCAGTAGGTTTAGAGGACTATCAGACTGCTGGATGGTGCGTGTGACTCAGAATTGAGTATAATACATGCAAATACACACACATAAACAAACATACTCATCTTACCCTGACTTTACAGATGGGGCCATGCAGCAGTTTTCCATTGTTAGTTTCCCTGAGGCTGATGGGATAGAACTGGCCCTTGTTGAGGTACGTCATGGTGCCATCGCCAGACTTTTGTCTGAGGGACTTGGAGGCCTCTAATGTGTACTCAAAATTGTTACTGTTGGCCAGACAAAAAAGGTGGTCACTTTAAATGCTTGCTGTATTTGTACCATCAGTCTTCAAAAACCAAATACACCCAAATTACCATTTCCCTGTTTGCAGTTACAAGGAAGTGGCAGCTTGTTGTGTTTGTAGTAGATTGACTTTCATTTACCCAAAGGCCATGTGCACCTGTCATAATGCTCTAGAAACTACATTTAGACTGTTTGTACAGACTCAGCTGATATAGTCTGCAAACTCTCAGTAGATTATTCAAGGGAATGGCCTTTTTCTAGAGTTTTCTAGAGGGCCTTACCCTGACACTGCATCAAAAGCTCCGTAGTCCTCTTGCGTGATGGAAGCCATGCGTAATTGGAGATCCCCTGGGAACGCGAACACCTGTAGTGGACAAAAGAGGGGCGAGAGGGCCTGGCTTTAGTGCAAACAACCACCACGCCGCCACGCTTTCAGTCCGCGAGAGAAAGCTGTTACTAAGCCAAAGAAAAAAACAAATGGCTCTCACTGCTCCCTGTGTGTGCGAGGTTTTGTGGAGCTATCATTTCTAAGAAAATCCTTCCTCTAGGTTAATAAAGGTAGAGAGAGAGGGAATGAGAGTGAAGAGAGAGAGAAAAAGCCCTTGCTATTGTGTGAGAGGAAAATACAGCACTTTATTGTGTAAGAGAGACAATGGTATAATAACATGCTAGCTGCTATTTTGGCATGTTCAAATAAAAATAGGGAGGGGGCTTGAATACAACCGGGTCTTTAAAGTCTCCTGTAAATGAAGTATTGTCTGAGGAGAACGTGAGAACATTCTGAGTTAGTGGAGCTTACCTCTGAGGTTCCATCTTTGAAGGTTTCTGGGAAGGTCGAGTCAGGGGTGCGAGGCTGCGTGTTGGGGCTAAACTGGTTATTGGTGAGCTGCCGGTCGAAGACCACCGCATGGCTGTCTGTTTCTGAGCAGTGAGGGTTGGGGACTGTGACGGAGAACCCGTGTGACGGGCCCTCAGTTTTCACCGGGTAGTTGGGGACAGCCGCAATGGACACGGTCACAGTAGTGTCAGGTGTGGGGAAAAGGGCTCTCTTGTCTTGTGGGAGCTGGTTGCCTGGAAGTACAATGTTTAGGGGAACTCCCTTCAAAACCTGGATTCTGTTCTCAGATGCCATTGACATTTCTTGGAGAGGAGCCATCAGGTTCCTGTTGTACAGACAGACAAAAGTATGATGACATAACAAAAGATGCAATTATAATGACATGACATTAATGACCTTTATTGTAGATACATTCTCAATGACCTACACTTAATCCACATATATAGAATAATCATGGCAAACTAGGGTCTCATCATCCCACCATGGGAAAAATGGCTTTCATTATAGCATCTTTGATGAGAGCTTCACCTTTTGTTGGGATCCACATCAGAGCCCAGGACGTCAGCCTTTGGCTGGGATATTGTTCTCTTTTCCCGTGGCACCTGGGGAAAGTAAACAAACCCTGTGTTGGTCTGACCACATCCAATAGCATCAACTCTACCTCCATTGACCCATTATATCTGTCTGTGAACATATTTGTCATACTAGGAGGCATTTTGTTGGTAATGTGCAAGTCAGTAATGTGTGAATTGAAAGCTGGCCAGATATCACCAAATTCATTTTTTATTAGTTATGTAGGGCTCATGCAGGACTTATATAATTTATATCAGGACCTATATTAGGAAAATATGACAATACTGTTTATGTGTAAGATGAGGTTACTTTATGAAGTGCATTACTGCAATTGTTTTACAAATATGTTAAAGAACAACAAAGGCCAAGAAACAAACATAAACACTTCAAAAATCAGCTACTTTGTCTAACAAAAGTAAAAGAAAAATATTGTTTTTATTTTTATTGTAATTGTGGTGTTTTTATATTGTGACTTATATTGCATCTTTATATAGCAACCTTGAGCTTGGGAAAGATGACTTATATATAAATTATTATTATTATTATTACATTTATGCATTTGGCAGATGCTTTACAACACATTGAGTGTTTATATTTTGTCAGTGTGTGTTTCATGGGAATCAAACCCACAGAGCCACAGGAGCACTGTAATGTTATTGTGTACCGTTTACAATTATTATTAACAATAAATTACTGTAA